>SNQJ01S0074446.1:0-12046 GCA_010110895.2 Picea sitchensis
TTTATGTAAAGTAATTTACAATAATTTTTTTAATTTTTTTTATAAATAATTTTGAATATAAAAAATCAAATTATTTAAAAATAATATTAAATTAAATTATTAATATTTGATATACTAAATTAAAATATTAGATAATATGCTTATCTTTACAAAACTTCCTTTATTAAAACTAAAAAATAATTACATAACCATAACTACATTAAATTAAATTATCAATATTTAATTATAAAATTGAAATATATAATATTATTTTTATATGACCTCATCCATTGAAACTAATAAATAGTGATATAGCTATACTCATTTATCTAACTAATAAATAGCGGCCTAGCTACACTCGTTTATATATATATGTTAATGTTCTTGTTCATTTTAAACATTTTTGAATGTGAAATAAACTTATTTATTTATTTCTAAATGTTTTCCCTGTGCAAGCATGCCTTTTATTTTTATTTTGTCTTCAGTCAAATTGTAAATGTTTTTCCTGTGCAAGCCTTTTTTTTTCGGTTTTGTCTTAATAGCCTATATATATATAATTTTAAAAATGTGTTGACTATAGCGATCGATAATGTGTTGATTACATATTAGTTTGTCCTTTAACTTAAATTATTTGCACAATACATATTGTTGGAGCTATGGAATTAAAAACATATATTTTTATATAATAAAAAGTTACATATATGTAATGATCTGATTGGATAAGAGATTGGAGGTCTTATTTCCGCCTTCGCTATTCCCAATGTACTATATAGCAACATATCCAAAGTTTTTCTCGTAGACAGTATTTTTTAATCATGTATTTTTCCTCTATATTGCTTGAAGGTCGATTAATGCTAGCATTAGTTTGAATGTTTGTATTAGCATTTTCTGTTAGGCGAGTATATACACAAGTTTTCATATGTACTAAGCATATTGAAATGTTTTGATATCCAAGCTTTGTAGTGATTGAGAATTTCAAAGTTTATAGCGTCATTGGCGGATGTATATTTGTTGACACGTATTCACACTTATTCCGAGATGCGTGAATAGGCCTGACAGCGTAAATGTTTACATGACGCGACATCCTCCAACACCCCTGACGGCTTAAATGTTTGCATACAGCGAGGTCTTTAGACAGTCTGACAATCTTAAATGTTTATGTAAATATGCTTCTCGCAGTACATTTTTCTTCGAAATTTTCTATACAGTTACAGTGAATTTGCAGTCTTGTTTGTCCACCGCCACTTCGACAAACATTTTATGTTTCATCTTTGTTCTGCCATTGAAGCTACACACATTGTTTACTGGTTCGGTGAGTGTTTCTTCTTCGCTGGTTTGTCGATTGTTGCCATTGTATGTTTCATCCTCGTAATCCTTGAATCTACATACATTGTTTACTGGTTCGGTGAGTGCTTCTTCTTCGCTGGTTTGTCGGTTGCTGCTTGTTATTGTTTCGCTCGCGATTCGACCTGCGCTTCTGCATTTCATTGTTTCGGAGTAAGTTTCCATGCCATAGTTTCATTTTGTATTCCTTGTTTGTCGTTTAGTGTTTGCAGTTTGCAAGTAAGAATCTTTGCTTATTTGTAGTCACATGTTCCTTGTATGTTTCTGGTTCCTTTTGTGCTTGGGTTGCAGTTTTGTAATTGTTGGAGATACATATGTTGTTCACTGGCTTGGTGGTTCTTGCTAGTTCATTGGTTCGTGGGTTGTTGATTTTGTTTGTTTGGATGGGGTTTGCGCTTTGGGGCCCTAGGGGTGTAGTTCGGCATGTTCGTGCTTTATCGTTGCTTTGGTCCTTGTTGTTTTCTTTTGTTTGATTCGGCTTTGCAGGGTTGAGTGTAGCGGCGGTGGTTGGAGTTTTTTTTTTCTTTTTTTTTGGATTATTATTGTTTTTTGGAGCGCTTTACGATGTTTGGCCCCTGCACCCATGAGTTGACATGCAATTGTATTATTTGTCATGTCTGTCGAGGCCGATATTTGTTATTTTATGAGATTTTGCTAGTGCTCCAGTCCTGCCATGAAAGAAAATAGTTGCATGCAAAATTGTTGTGGAGGATTACATATGAAGTTACAATATCCGTTGTTTTTTTGTTGGAATAAAGCATATGTGCGCAGGCTACATTTATAAACCATGTATGGTCAGATGTGCAGATGTGACATTACATGTTCTTTATCCTCTACATAGACTAGTGCGCTCACAATACAATTTATGTTGTGCTTGAGATATGATACGTGCAACAAAGATTCTGCAAAATTATATTTTGATGTCTGGAAGCATGTCTGGGTGGTTTGCCATGGAAAACTGAGAACTTGTATCTTGGGCACAACAATCTGTGTAGAGGATAAATAACATGGTTAAAGGGCATGTCTGGATAAATTTCCAGGGAAAACTAGAAATCGTTTAGCTGCGGCCATGCAATTGCGTGATGTTTTGTGCCTTGTAATATATTTTGGCCAGGGAAAAAAAATCTACACGTTTACAACCATGGATAGAGAAGCGCAAAGGTTCATGTTTATGCCTTTCTAGACTGTTCGTTCAGTTAGTTTTGTTGTCTGTACATATTTCTTGTTCTCCGGTGAATACCAGCTTCCATTGATGTTCATTGAATTTTGTGCGTTCCCACATTCAAACAAACAGAGTAGCTGGATAAAACGAGGGAGTCTTGACTGCATCGGCTGAAGAGGATATAGAAAGTAGCATGCTTGTACTATTGTTTCATATTGCACTGTTTTGTATTTCATTTATGGTCTATATATGTGTTAAACTAGTTGCGTGCCTTAATACATGGTAAGTTATCTTGCTTACATGCATTCCTTCCTGCATACTAAGCTAGTTCATGTCTGTTGTGTTTGCGTTGCATTGTTGCATTTAAACAAACAAAATGGTTGGATAGGACGAAGGACTATTTGGTGGGTAAATAGAGTTGTTTCTCTTTCTTTTAGATATATGTCTTCATACTAACTTGCCTTCGTGTACATTGCATCTTCAGCTTTGCTGACTTGGAAAAAACAGGTCGTTTGGACAGGGAGATGAATTGTTCTGTGCAGCAGCAGAGGGTTCTGTGGTGCAATCTTCTAAAAGGTATACCAAGTGTGTTGGTAAATTAAATATACAAACTGGGTGGGGGCATATAATATTAGACTTGAAAACGATGACTTTGCAGTAATGGGCCTTTCTGTGCTCCCTATTTCTGCCTTTTCCATTTTCTATTATCCCTTTTGTTTTCTAATTCATTTGCCTAGTGTGCTTTCCGAAAATTCCTTCCTGCGTCGGTTAGTGGACTAACAGTTTCACTTATGTAGTCCTGCTTCTACCTTCTTCCATAGTTACCCACTTTCTTGATTGCAGGTGCTAGGCCGACAGGTTGAAGATTTCTCCCCTGCCTTCCGGGGGTCTGCGATATACAAATTGGCCATGGTGCCTCGCGCTCACGCCCTGTTTTCTGTTAAACATTTCTGCAGTTAAAAAAATCATATGCATACAATTTTACGGTTATTTGGTCCTTCTGATGGATAATATACAATGCATATTCTTTTTTAGTCCTGATGTTCATTTACATATGCTTGCAAAAGAAAAATTTAGACTAGTGACACGGGCATGAGCAGTCAGTCATCCCAGACATCGGCATACCGACAAGGCCAAAGGTAAAGATGCATACACTCTGCTCTTACTATGTTTACTAAACAAATTTCATGGGCTATATATTCATCTATGGAATGGAGGATATGCTGATGTCTTATGCAATACATGGTTTGCATCTCGCAAGAAGTATCAACAAGTACAAGCGAGATGTTGAACATGCTGCACGTTCTGCAGGCTAAGAGGTGTGGTTGCAAAACTCTAGTTCCATAGTTCATCAAAACTATGTGTGTACTTGTACCACACTACCATTCACTTTAGTTTTCCTGTTCAAAAAATGTCATAAGGTCTAGAGTTGTGACATCCAAAGTACTGTCAATAGAGGGCTTGAACAACCGCCAAACTGGACAAGTGTTCCTCGGGGACATAATGGTTTTCTATAGCACCTACTTGGACAAGGCAAATAAAAGTAGATCCATTATGCGTGCTGACATGATAGACAAGGACGCCATGATGACAGTGACACTGTCTGTTCCTCCACAACTTGTCTAGAAACATGCAGAAAAGAAATTGCTGCGTAATGGGATATCCATTACAAATTTTAATATATTGCCCAAAACATTATATGACCATGGTGATTGCGATCGAATTATTTCACTCAACGAAACAAGCATTGTGGAAAAAAATCCCGTTGTTTGTTCAAAATATCGTTTCATCCTAGACTCGACTATCAACTAGTTTGCACAGAGCACTGATATTTACCCAGTCAGAACAATTGGGGTTGTTGTCACACTGGTGAGAAAATTTGGCTCGCAACACATTCTCCACATAAAGGATGGAGAGTCAGACAACGACAAGGAAATGGTACCTCTTTTCATATTCAGTTTTGTCCTTTGCTTTTACATGTGCATGTATGTCAAATAAGTTACAAAAATATTACACTGTTCCATGTTGCAGCTGCAATTGTTCGATATGTATTCAGATTTGTTTTCGTCAATGGAACAACAATTGTATAGAGGGCAGATTCCACTTATGTTGTTAAAAAATATAACAAAGAAGAGGGATGCTAGAGAAAGTATCTTTCGGACAACCTAGGCAACGTTTGTAACAGAGTTGCGAGCAGATATAGTAGAGGATCTGAAGAAACTAGCTAGCTCTACAACTGTTGTGTGTACACATCCACAAAATCATCCTTGCTTTGCTTATAGAAATAGCCTTCAACAAATTTCCGCACCTGCTTACTTTTTTTTTTTTTTTAAAGGGGAGGGGAGGGTGCAATTGTGTATTATATTGTTCAATGTATTAATCCCTTTTCTCGCGTTCCTAGGTTGAAGGTCTTTTAGTTACAGCCAATATGTACTCGACCCCCTTTGAGCCTGTATGTGAAAAATGCAACTCCGTTGCTTCTACCTCCACCTTGATAAGTGATGATACAATTGATTATCTGCGATGCGGTGAAAAATGTCCATATATATATGGACATTGCGTGAATGATGTTATCCGAACCGTGGAAAAAAAACCCGTGCATTGTACAGTTAGGAAGCCTCTATTACAAAATGTGCTTCCTGAGTTGGCACAGTTGTCGTATGAAACATTTCTACAGAAAAAGGAAAGCAGTGTCTACATGTTGCGACAACTTTTGATACACAACAAATTCACCTTGAATGAGGACAATGCAATTTTGCATATCAACTAAAGAAGGGGAAAAATAAAAAATATATCAAAGTTCGGCAGGAAACGAAAATACCTCATGTGTCTCTGTAACATTTGTTCAACATCCAGATGAATGTTCGTTGGACTTGGCCCATATCTCTGTAATCCCCATATATCACATGGCACTGATTATTTTCTACTGGGAACATATACCAGATGTAAGAGAAAACGAATGCAACCACATCTTTTATTTGTATATCAAATTGTTTGGTGCAAAGGTTGATGGTTTCAGCTCTATGGAACCTTATGGGAACTTGCTTGCGGTCTGTTTAAAGTATGGTTGGTTCTTGCTTATCTGCTTTGCCTGTCAATTTGTATACCATGGAAGTCCAACTATTCTTTGGAGGACACAGAACAATATAATTTATTTTTTTAGCCAGTTAGCCCGCACATCTGCCTCATAATTTCTATGGCGCTGTAACACAAATGTACTATGTGGCTTGCTTTAGTAGATTTCCTTGATAGATGAACTTGGTAAAATTATTGTTTTGAAATATTTTGAAATCAATGAATATATAGTGTGCGAAGTGCAAGTGTCCAATCATAGTAACAAGAGGCTCTTAAAATTCAAATTGGTCGTTGTTTTGACATTTTTTCTTATTCGATGAACTTGGCAAAATTAATATCTTGGAATAATTTGAAATCAAAGAATATATACTGTGCGGAGTGCAATTGTGTTATCATATAAACAAGAGGGCCTTAAAATTTAAATTGGTCCTTCTTATGCTTGCGGCGATAGAATTTAAAAAAAACTTTCTTTTGTTTGCTTCCTTTTTTTTAAAATAAACGATTTAACATCCTTTAATAATTTAATGTAATTCACTTGTACAATATGGATAGTTAATATTAATAATTTAGTATTTAAAAATAATGTTTTTAGATAAAGTTAGATAGGATGAGCATCCCTAAACAATTGCAATCTTGAACCCGCCAAACATGGAGTCCGCAAGTCCGCGTGTCAATTTGTATATCGCGGAAGTCTGGGTGATATTTGCAGAACACAGAACAAAAGAGGCTCAAATTTCAGCCCGCCAGGCTGCGAACGCGCAATAAAAAAGTGCCGAAGTATGGAATGAGGGATCCGCATATGCTCTATAAAATCTCGTCCATACTTTCTAAATTATATGTTTACTATGTATTGGTTGTTTGTCAGAAAACTTTTATATCAGTCCCCCGACCAGATTGTACAAACTTTCTTGTCTAATTAAATTCTGAAATATCAAAATTTAATATTAATAATTTAGTATTGAAAATAATGTTTTTAGATATGTTAGATAATTGATAGGGATTATCATTTGTAAACAATAGCAAACTTGAACCCGCCAGCCCTCAAGTCCATCTGTCAATTTGTATAACGTGGAACTCTGAGTGCTATTTGGAGGATAAGGATCAATGAAACTGCAATGTTGAGCCAGCTAGCTCGTAGGTCCGCTTATCAATTTGTATATCGCGGAATTGTGAGTGTTATTTGCACAGTGTGGAACAATGGAGGCCAAATTTTCAGCCCGCCAGCCCCAGAGCCTTCGATAAAAAAAATTGGCTAAATATGGAATTCATACGGGATCACTAGGGGACAGTAAAAGTGCAATGTTCAGTCAGCCAGCCCGAGTCCTTCTGTCAATTTGTATATCACAGAAGTCTGGGTGCTATTTGTAGGGCACAAAACAATAAAACCTCAATTTTTTAGCTCACCAGACCGTGAACCCACGATCCAAAAAGTACCTAAGTATGGAATAAGGAATGGGATATGCTCTATAAAATCTCATGTCCATAGTTTATAAATGTACATGTTTAATATGTATTGCTTGTTTGTCGGAAAACTTTTATATCAATCGGTCCACCAAAATGGACAAACTTTGTCCTATGCTTAAATTCTGCAATATCCATATGTAATATTAATAATTTAGTATTGAAAATAATGTTTTTTGATATATTGGATAATTGATAGAGATTTCCATCCGTAAACAATGACAAATTTGAACATGCTAGCCCTCGATTCCATCTGTGAATTTGCATATCGCGGAAGTCCGAGTGCTGTTTGGAGGATACGGAACAATGAAAGTGCAATGTTTAGCCAACCATCCCGAGAGCCCCCAATCAAAAAAAGTGGCTAAATATGGAATTAGTACGGGATCGCTACATAATGATAAAAATGCAATGTTCAATGAAGCAGCCCGCAATTCCTCCTGTCAATTTGTACATCGCAGAAGTCTGGGTGGTATTTGTAGGACACAAAACAATAGAGACTATATTTTCAGCCCGCCAGGCCGCGAACCCGCGATCGAAAAAGTGCCCAAGTATGGAATGAGGGATCCACATATGTTCTGTAAAATCTCATGTCCATACATCATATAGACTCATGTCCACAAGTCCGCCTGTCAATTTGTATATCGCGGAAGTCTAGGTGCTATTTGTAGGACACAGAACAATAGATACTCAATTTTCAGCCCGCCGGGCCATGAATCGACGATCCAAAAAGTGCCCAAGTATGGAATGAGGGATCCGCGTAGCCCGTAGGTCCTCCTGTCAATTTGTATATCGCAGAAGTATGGGTGCTATTTGTAGGACACAGAACAATAATGACTCTATTTGCAACCCCCCAGGCCGCGAAACCGCGATCCAAAAAGTGTCGAAGTATGGAATGAGGGATCTGCATATGCTCTATAAAATCTCATGTCCATACTTTATATAAACTCATCTCCGCAAGTCCGCCTGTCAATTTGTATATCGCAGAAGTGTAGGTGCTATTTGTAGGACACAGAACAATAGATATTCAATTTTCAGCCCGTCAGGCCACGTACCCGCCATCCAAAAACTACCCAAGTATGGAATGAGACATTCACATATGTTCTATAAAATCTCATGTCCATACTTTATAAAAGCACATGTTTACTATGTATTGCTCGTTTGTCCGAATACTTTTATATCGCTCGGCCAACCAGATTGTACAAAATTTCTCGTCTAATTATATTCTACAATATCAATATTTAATAGTAATAATTTACCGCAGGTCTGCTTCTGAATTTGTATATCACGAAATTGTGGGTGGTATTTGTATACCGCGAAACAATAGACGCCCAATTTTTTTGATCACCAGCCCGAGAGCCCCTGATCCAAAAAACTGGCTAAATATGGAATTAATACGGAATTGCTACAGGACAATAAAAGTGCAACATTCAACAAACCAACCCGCAAGTC
This sequence comes from Picea sitchensis, assembly GCA_010110895.2. Lineage (NCBI taxonomy): Eukaryota > Viridiplantae > Streptophyta > Pinopsida > Pinales > Pinaceae > Picea > Picea sitchensis. The sequence goes on from SNQJ01S0074446.1 coordinate 8,471, forward strand.
CTCCTGTCTATTTGTATATCACGAAAGTGTGGGTGCTATTTGTAGAAAACAGAACAATAGAGGCTCAATTTTCATCTCGCCAGGCCGAGAACCTGCAATCGAAAAAGTGCCTAAGTATGGAATGAGGGATCCCCATATTCTCTATAAAATATCATGTCCATACTTTATAAAAGTACATGTCTACTATGTATTGTTCATTCCAGGCAGCCCGTATTTCTCTTCTCAATTTGTATATCGTGGAAGTCTAGGTGCTATTTGTAGGACACGAAACAATAGAGACTCTATTTTCAGCCCGCTAGGCCACAAACTCGCGATCCAAAATGTGCCTAAGTATGGAATGAGGGATCCACATATGCTCTATAAAATATCATGTCCATACTTTATATAGACTCATCTCCGCAAGTCTGTCTGTCAATTTGTATATCGCAGAAGTGTAGGTGCTATTTGTAGGACATGGAACAATAGATATTCAATTTTCAGCCCCCCAGGCCGCGAACCCTCCATCCAAAAACTACCCAAGTATGGAATGAGGCATTCACATATAAAATTTGATGTCCATACTTTATAAAAGCACATGTTTACTATGTATTTCTTGTTTATCCGAATACTTTTATATCACTCGGCCAACCAGATTGTACAAACTTTCTTGTCTAATTAAATTCTGCAATATCAATATTTAACAATAATAATTTACTGCAGGTCGGCTTCTAAATTTGTATATCGTGGAATTCTAGGTGGTATTTGTAGACCACGGAACAATAGAGGCCCAATTTTTTCCCTGCCAGCCCAAGAGCCACCGATCCAAAAAAATGACTAAATATGGAATTAATATGAAATCGCTACAGGACAATAAAAGTGCAACGTTCAACCAACCAACCCGCAAGCTCACCTATCTATTTGTATATCACGAAAGTGTGGGTGCTATTTGTAGGACACAGAACAATAGAGGGTCAATTTTCAGCCCGCTAGGCCAAGAACCCGCAATTGAAAAAGTACCTAAGTATGGAACGAGGGATCCGCATATGCTCTATAAAATCTCATGTCCATACTTTATAAAAGTACATGTCTACTATGTATTGTTCGTTTGTCTCTAATTTTTTAAATAACTAGCTCGACCAGATTGTACAAACTTTCTCGTCTAATAAAATTCTGCAATATCAATATGTAATATTAATAATTTAGTATTGAAAATAATGTTTTTAGATATGTTAGATAGTTGATAGCAATTGCCATCCCTAAACAATGGCAATCTTGAACCTGCCAGCCCTTAATTCCATCTATCAATCTGTATATCACGGAACTCCGAGTGCGATTTGGAGGACACAGGACAATGAAAGTGCAATGTTGACACAGCCAGGCCGCAGGTCCGCTTGCCAATTTACAAATTCCGCGACATACAAATTGACGACCGATATCTGTCATTGAGATGCAATATGACCATCGGGCCTTCACGTTTCCTGGCTATATATTCTGCCATTTTCTTTTGTAACCCACCCGACCGCTTTCCATACTTTGGTATTTCTTGGAATCGGTTTCGCCATCACTGTTGCCTTCGTACTTGTTTCCAGATATGCAATAATTAAACTTTAATGCTAGTAGCCATTCTGCAGGAACCGTTAAGATTATCATTAATGTCCAGAAATCCGGAGAAGATTTGTCATTACTACGAATTAAACTAAGATGTGCACAGAAGGATGTTATCCTTTCCAAGTACTCGTTTGAAAGGCGATGCAATCTTCTTTTTTTTGTGCGCGGGTGTGTTGGTGCTTCCAAGAAATTTCTAATTCTTAATCTCTTTTCGTCGTCACCACCACCTTCGCACTTTTTTTCTAATTGTGCAATTAGTAAGCTGTGATGGTGACAGTCCAATCCGCACGAACTCTGGAAACTATCATTGATCAATGAAAGGCTCGAGGAGATATTCCATTGATATGCATTAAACCATAATTTGCGGAGGGTTATATTATTCCTCCCCAATTTTCATTTCAAACATCGTCTCAAGCAAACATAAATTCTTAATAACTTCTGGCAGTAGTTCTCTCCACACACAGTAAACACATTGGGGCAAAATGGACAGAGGTTCCACTATTACAGGCAATATTCTTACTATTCATCTCCCTCCGCCCAGGAGAAAAGAAGGAGATGGTCCCTTGGTACACCAAGAGATATATTTCAAGCCAAAAAATGCCATGGCAACCCTGGCTGCTCAAAGAACTTGGTCACTTGAATTCATGGCTGTCGCAGAAGTTGATGCCATGAATTTTGAGCCGAAAGAAGATGATCTGATGTACTATGATATGGCAATGGATGATGGAAATGCAGAGAATATTCCCACTCTTGCGCCCAAATTGAAATCAACCATAATGAACGAAACTTCCTGGCTCAGTGATGGCGGTGATGAAAACACCAAAAGGAGTTTCAAAACAGAAACTGACGGTGAACGCAACAACCACTTTGCAACGCGAAAGTAGGAATTCCAAATTTCGGAATTAGTTCATTCTGGGCGGAAGAGTTTCACTGTAAAGAAATGATATGTTGATGTTCCCAGAGATATATTTCAAGCCAAAACATTATTGATTAACATCTTCGGGAATCAGGTCCAAAACTCTCGTTGTCGCAAGCCATTTTCCTACTAGTCATCTCTTTCTGCCCAGATTGGACTAATTCAGACCTCTGGAATTGCACGTGCAAGATGTGCTACTAAATTTTTTTGGACTATGCAGAGGTGGTTTAAGCTAAGGGCTATTCCACTCGCCCTGCAACCATTTTCGTCTTCTTCCTTGGGGGAAGCTTATGAAAAATATCAATTTCAGCACAGGATGATTGATCGAGGAGAAAACTATAGAGATCTTGCATATTGCGGATCTCGTGCCTGTGTTTCTTGCAGATACCTTCAATGTTTTGGCTTGAAGAACTGGGTCCAATCTCCAAGGATAGATGTACAATTCTCGATGTTTTTTTTTTTTTTTTAAATGGATTTGCTATTAAAAAATATTTGCCTTCGACTCTTTGTTGCTGCCCCTTTCTGGCTTTAACGCATGTTCTAATTGTCATGGTTTGGTTCTCTAGTACTTCTTCGATATTGTATTCACTTAGCTTATCTTTTCTAATATGGGTAAAATCATGAAGTTGGGTAACACTTTTGTGAAAATCGGGTCTCTAAAATTCCTCGCGGCATTTTTTCGGCCGAACTCCTTTTTCTTTCGGCCAAAGGAAAGGATTTTTCGACCGAAACATTGTTCGGTCGAAAGTTTGCACATCAAATCGAACGGTGCCCTCGATAGTTGTGTACAAGATTTTTCGGATGATTGTTTTTCCCGCGGTAAGAATATTTCGGTCGAAAGGTTTATTTTTAACGAAATTCGTTAAAAATAAACCTTTCGGCCGAACAAAAATACTTTTCGGTTGAAATATTATTTCGGCCGAAAACTAAAAATTGGGACTGTATTCAGAAACCAGAGAATTCCCCCAAGCTTACATGAACTTTGGAGGTTGCGGACTCCTGCAAATACTCAGAATTTGGTTTCGAAAATGACACCAACATTTCCAAAATTGAATCTACTTTCAATTCCTATA
>SNQJ01S0074446.1:24748-35145 GCA_010110895.2 Picea sitchensis
GAGGGAGATGAATAGTAAGAATATTGCCTGTAATAGTGGAACCTCTGTCCATTTTGCCCCAATGTGTTTACTGTGTGTGGAGAGAACTACTGCCAGAAGTTATTAAGAATTTATGTTTGCTTGAGACGATGTTTGAAATGAAAATTGGGGAGGAATAATATAACCCTCCGCAAATTATGGTTTAATGCATATCAATGGAATATCTCCTCGAGCCTTTCATTGATCAATGATAGTTTCCAGAGTTCGTGCGGATTGGACTGTCACCATCACAGCTTACTAATTGCACAATTAGAAAAAAAGTGCGAAGGTGGTGGTGACGACGAAAAGAGATTAAGAATTAGAAATTTCTTGGAAGCACCAACCCACCCGCGCACAAAAAAAAAAAAATTGCATCACCTTTCAAACGAATACTTGGAAAGGATAACATCCTTGTGTGCACATCTTAGTTTAATTCATAGTAATGACAAATCTTCTCCAGATTTTCAAACATTAATGACAATCTTAACGGTTCCTGCAGAATGGCTACTAGCATTAAAGTTTAATTATTGCATATCTGGAAACAAGTACGAAGGCAGCAGTGATGGCGAAACCGATTCCAAGAAATACCAAAGTATAGAAAGTGGTCGAGCGGGTTACAAAAGAAAAATGGCAGAAGATATAGCCAGGAAACGTGAAGGCTCGATGGTCATATTGCATCTCAATGACAGATATCGGTCGTCAATTTGTATGTTGCGGAATTTGTAAATTGGCAAGCAGACCTGCGGCCTGGCTGGGTCAACATTGCACTTTCATTGTTCTGTGTCCTCCAAATCGCACTCGGAGTTCCATGATATACATATTGATAGATGCAATCGAGGGTTGGTGGGTTCAAGATTGCCATTGTTTAGGGATGGCAATTGCTATCAACTATCTAACATATCTAAAAACATTATTTTCAATACTAAATTATTAATATTACATATTGATATTGCATAATTTTATTAGACGAGAAAGTTTGTACAATCTGGTCGAGCAAGTTATTTAAAAAATTAGAGACAAACGAACAATACATAGTAGACATGTACTTTTATAAAGTATGGACATGAGATTTTATAGAGCACATGCGGATTCCTCGTTCCATACTTAGGTACTTTTTCAATTGCGGGTTCTTGGCCTGGCGGGCTGAAAATTGACCCTCTATTGTTTTGTGTCCTACAAATAGCACCCACACTTTCGTGATATACAAATAGACAGGCAAGCTTGTGGGTTGGTTGGTTGAACGTTGCACTTTTATTGTCCCGTAGCGATTCCGTATTAATTCCATATTTAGTCATTTTTTTGGATCGGTGGCTCTTGGGCTGGCAGGCAAAAAATTGGGCCTCTATTGTTCCGTGGTCTATAAATATCACCTAGAATTCCGTGATATACAAATTCAGAAGCCGACCTGCAGTAAATTATTATTGTTAAATATTGATATTGCGGAATTTAATTAGACAAGAAAGTTTGTACAATCTGGTTGGTCGAGTGATATAAAAGTATTCGGATAAACGAGCAATACATAGTAAACATGTGCTTTTATAAAGTATGGACATTAAATTTTATAGAACATATGTGAATGCCTCATTCCATACTTGGGTAGTTTTTGGATGGAGGGTTCGCGGCCTGGGGGGCTGAAAATTGAATATCTATTGCTCCATGTCCTACAAATAGCACCTACACTTCTGCGATATACAAATTGACAGATAGACTTGCGGAGATGAGTCTATATAAAGTATGGACATGAGATTTTATAGAGCATATGCGGATCCCTCATTCCATACTTAGGCACATTTTGGATCACGAGTTTGTGGTCTGGCAGGCTGAAAATAGAGTCTCTATTGTTTTGTGTCCTACAAATAGCACCTAGACTTCCACGATATACAAATTGAGAAGAGACATACGGGCTACCTGGAATGAACAATACATAGTAGACATGTACTTTTATAAAGTATGGACATGGGATTTTATAGAGCATATGCGGATCCCTCATTCCATACTTAGGCACTTTTTCGATTGCAAGTTCTCGGCCTAGCGGGATGAAAATTGAGCCTCTATTGTTCTGTTTCCTACAAATAGCACCCACACTTTCGCGATATACAAATAGACAGGCGGACTTGCGGGTTGGTTGGTTGAACGTTGCACTTTTATTTTCCCATAGCAATTCCGTATTAATTCCATATTTAGCCAGTTTTTTGGATCAGGGGCTCTCGGGATGGTGATAAAAAAAATTGGGCGTCTATTGTTGGCCGAGCGATATAAAAGTATTCGGACAAACGAACAATACATAGTAAACATGTGCTTTTATAAATTATGGACATGAGATTTTATAGAACATATGTGAATGTCTCATTCCATACTTGGGTAGTTTTTGGATGGCGGGTATGTCGCCTGACGGGCTGAAAATTGAATATCTATTGTTCTGTGTCCTACAAATAGCACCTACACTTCCGCGATATACAAATTGACAGACGGACTTGTGGAGATGAGTTTATATAAAGTATGGACATGAGATTTTATAGAGCATATGCAGATCCCTCATTCCATACTTCGACACTTTTTGGATCATGGTTTCACGGCCTGGGGGGTTGAAAATAGAGTCATTATTGTTCTGTGTCCTACAAATAGCACCCAGACTTCTGCGATATACAAATTGACAGGAGGACCTACGGGCTATGCGGATCCCTCATTCCATACTTGGGCACTTTTTGGATCGTCGATTCGTGGCCCGGCGGGCTGAAAATTGAGTATCTATTGTTTTGTGTCCTACAAATAGCACCTAGACTTCCGCGATATACAAATTGACAGGCGGACTTGTGGACATGAGTCTATATGACGTATGGACATGAGATTTTACAAAACATATGTGGATCCCTCATTCCATACTTGGGCACTTTTTCGATCGTGGGTTCGTGGCCTGGCGGGCTGAAAATACAGTCTCTATTGTTTTGTGTCCTACAAATACCACCGAGACTTCTGCGATGTACAAATTGACAGGAGGACTTGTGGGCTGCTTCATTGAACATTGCATTTTTATCATTTTGTAGTGATCCCGTACTAATTCCATATTTAGCCACTTTTTTTGATTGGGGGCTCTCGGGCTAGTTGGCTGAACATTGCACTTTCATTGTTCTGTATCCTCCAAATCGCACTCGAACTTCCGCGATATGCAAATTCACAGATGGAATCGAGGGCTGACATGTTCAAATTTTTCATTGTTTACGGATGGAAATCTCTATCAACTATCCAATATATCAAAAAACATTATTTTCAATACTAAATTATTAATATTACATATGGATATTGCAGAATTTAAGCATAGGACAAAGTTTGTCCATTTTGGTGGACCGATTGATATAAAAGTTTTTCAACAAACAAGCAATACATATTAAACATGTACATTTATAAACTATGGACATGAGATTTTATAGAGCATATGCCCATTCCTTATTCCATACTTAGGTACTTTTTGGATCGTGGGTTCACGGCCTAGTGAGCTAAAAAATTGAGGTTTTATTGTTCTGTGCCCTACAAATAGCACCCATACTTCCGCGATATACAAATTGACAGAAGGACTCGGGATGGCTGACTGAACATTGCACTTTTACTGTCCCCTAGCGATCCCGTATGAATTCCATATTTAGCCTTTTTTTTTATCGAAGGCTCTGGGGCTGGCGGGCTGAAAATTTGGCCTCCATTGTTCCACATTGGGAAAATAACACTCACAATTCCACGATATACAAATTGATAAGAGGACCTACGAGCTAGTTGGCTCAACATTGCAGTTTCATTGATCCCTATCCTCCAAATAGCACTCGGAGTTCCGCGTTATACAAATTGACAGATGGACTTGAGGGCTGGCGGGTTCAAGTTTGCTATTGTTTACAAATGATAATCCCTATCAATTATCTAACATATCTAAAAACATTATTTTCAATACTAAATTATTAATATTAAATTTTGATATTGCAGAATTTAATTAGACAAGAAAGTTTGTACAATCTGGTCGGGCGACTGATATAAAAGTTTTCCGACAAACGACCAATACATAGTAAACATATAATTTAGAAAGTATGGACAAGATTTTATAGAGCATATGCGGATCCCTCATTCCATACTTAGGCTCTTTTTTATTGCGCGTTCTCAGCCTGGCGGGTTGAAATTTGAGCCTCTTTTGTTCTGTGTTCTGCAAATATCACCCAGACTTCCGTGATATACAAATTGACACGCGGACTTGCAGACTCCATGTCTGGCGGGTTCAAGATTGCAATTGTTTAGGGATGCTCATCATATCTAACTTTATCTAAAAACATTATTTTTAAATACTAAATTATTAATATTAACTATCCATATTGTACAAGTGAATTACATGAAATTATTAAAGGATGTTAAATCGTTTATTTTAAAAAAAACGAAGCAAACAAAAGAAAGTTTTTTTTAAATTCTATCGCCACAAGCATAAGAAGGACCAATTTGAATTTTAAGGCCCTCTTTTTCATATGATAACACAATTGCACTCCGCACAATATATATTCTTTGATTTCAAATTATTCCAAGATATTAATTTTGCCAAGTTCATCGAATAAGAAAAAATGTCAAAACAACGACCAATTTGAATATTAAGAGCCTCTTGTTACTATGATTGGACACTTTCACTTTGCACACTATATATTCATTGATTTCAAAATATTTCAAAACAATAATTTTACCAAGTTCATCTATCAAGGAAATCTGTTAAAGCAAGCCACATAGTACATTTGTGTTACAATGCCATAGAAATTATGAGGTGGATGTGCGGGCTAGCTGGCTAAAAAATTAAATTATATTGTTCTGTGTCCTCCAAAGAATAGTTGGACTTCCACGGTATACAAATTGACGGGCAAAGCAGATAAGCAAGAACCAACCATACTTTAAACAGACTGCAAGCAAGTTCCCATAAGGTTCCATAGAGCTGAAACCATCGACCTTTGCACCAAACAATTTGATATACAAATAAAAGATGTGGTTGCATCCGTTTTATCTTACATCTGGTATATGTTCCCAGTAGAAAATAATCGGTGCCATGCGATATATGGGGATTACAGAGATATGGGCCAAGTCCAACGAACATTTATCTGGATGTTGAACAAATGTTACAGAGACACATGAGGTATTTTCGTTTCCTGTCGAACTTTGATATATTTTTTATTTTTTCCCTTCTTCAGTTGATATGCAAAATTGCATTGTCCTCATTCAAGGTGAATTTGTTGTGTATCCAAAGTTGTCGCAACATGTAGACACTTCTTTCCTTTTTCTGTAGATATGTTTCATACGACAACTGTGACAACTCAGGAAGCACATTTTGTAACAGAGGCTTCCTAACTGTACAATGCACGGGTTTTTTTTCCACGGTTCGGATAACATCATTCACGCAATTTCCATATATATATGGACATTTTCATCGCATCACAGATAATCAATTGTATCATCACTTATCAAGGTGGAGGTAGAAGCAGCGAAGTTGCATTTTTCACATACAGGCTCAAAGGGGGTCGAGTACATATTGGCTGCAACTAAAAGACCTTCAACCTAGGAACGTGAGAAAAGGGATTAATACATTGAACAATATAATACACAATTGCACCCTCCCCTCCCCTTTAAAAAAAAAAGAAAAAAGTAAGCAGGTGCGGAAATTTGTTGAAGGCTATTTCTATAAGCAAAGCGAGGATGATTTTGTGGATCTGTATGCACAACAGTTGTAAAGCTAGCTAGTTTCTTCAGATCCTCTACTATATCTGCTCGCAACTCTGCTACAAACGTTGCCTAGGTTGTCCGAAAGATCCTTTCTCTAGCATCCCTCTTCTTTGTTATATTTTTTAACAACATAAGTGGAATCTGCCCTCTATGCAATTGTTGTTCCATTAACGAAAACAAATCTGAATACATATCGAACAATTGCAGCTGCAACATGGAATAGTGTAATATTTGTGTAACTTATCCAACATACATGCACATGTGAAATAAAAGGACAAAACTGAATATGAAAAGCGGTACCATTTCCTTGTCGTTGTCCGACTCTCCATCCTTTATGTGGAGAATATGTTGCGAGCCAAATTTTCTCGCCAGTGTGACAGCAACCCCAATTGTTCCGACTGGGTAAATATCAGTGCTCTGTGCAAGCTAGTTGATAGTCAAGTCCGGGATGAAACGATATTTTGAACAAACAGTGGGATTTTTTCCACAATGCTTGTTTCGTTGAGTGAAATAATTCGATCGCAATCACCATGGTCATATACTGTAAATTTGTAATGGATATCCCATTACGCAACAATATATTTTCTGCATGTTTCTAGACAAGTTGTGGAGGAACAGACAGTGTCACTGTCATCATGGCGTCCTTGTCTATCATGTCAGCACGCATAATGGATCTACTTTTATTTGCCTTGTCCAAGTAGGTTCTATAGAAAACCATTATGTCCCCGAGGAACATTTGTCCAGTTTGGCAGTTGTTCAAGCCCTCTATTGACAGTACTTTGGATGTCACAACTCTAGACCTTATGACATTTTTTGAACAAGAAAACTAAAGTGAATGGTAGTGTGGTACAAGTACACACATAGTTTTGATGAACTATGGAACCAGAGTTTTGCAACCACACCTCTTAGCCTACAGAACGTGCAGCATGTTCATCATCTCGCTTGTACTTGTTGATACTTCTTGCAAGCTGCAAACCATGTATTTCATAAGACATCAACATATCCTCCATGCCATAGATGAATATATAGCCCATGATTTTTTTTTAGTAAACATAGTAAGAGTAGAGTGTATGCATCTTTACCTTTGGCCTTGTCGGTCTGCCGATGTCTGGGATGACTGACTGCTCATGCCCGTGTCACTAGTCTAAATTTTTCTTTTGCAAGCATGTGTAAATGAACATCAGGACTAAACAAGCATATGCATTGTATATTATCCATCGGAAGGACCAAATAACCGTAAAATTGTATGCATATGAATTTTTTAACTACATAAATGTTTAACAGTGAACAGGGCGTGAGCGTGAGGCACCATGGCCAATTTGTATATCGCGGACCCCCGGAAGGCAGGGGAGCAATCTTCAACCTGCCAGCCTAGCACCTGCAATTGAGAAAGTGGGTAACTATGGAAGAAGGTAGAAGCACGACTACATAAGTGAATTTGTTAGTCCACTAACCGGCGCAGGAAGGAATTTTCGGAAAGCACACTAGGCAAATGAATTAGAAAACAAAAGGGATAATAGAAAATGGAAAAGGCAGAAATAGGGAGCATAGAAAGGCCCATTACTGCAAAGTCATCGTTTTCAAGTCATATGCCCCCACCCAGTTTGTATATTTAATTTACCAACACACTTGGTATACCTTTTAGAAGACTGCACCACAGAACCCTCTGCTGCTGCATAGAACAATTCATCTCCCTATCCAAACGACCTGTTCTTTCCAAGTCAGCAAAGCTGAAGATGAAATGTACACGAAGGCAAGTTAGTATGAAGACATATATCTAAAAGGAAGAGAAACAAATCTATTTACCCACCAAATAGTCCTTCGTCCTGTCCAACCATTCTGTTTGCTTAAATGTAGCAATGCAACGCAAACACAACAGACATGCACCAGCTTAGTATGCAGGAAGGAATGCATGTAAGCAAGATAACTTACCATGTATGAAGGCACACAACTAGTTTAACACATATATAGACCATAAATGAAATACAAAACAGTGCAATATGAAACAATAGTACAAGCATACAACTTTCTATATTCTCTTCAGTCAATGCAGTCAAGACTCCCTCGTTTTCTCCAGCTACTTTGTTTTTTTGAATGTGGGAACGCACAAAATTCAATGAACATCAATGGAAGCTGGTATTCACCGGAGAACAAGCAATATGTACAGACAACAAAACTGACTGAACGAACAGTCTAGAAAGGCATAAACATGAACCTTTGCGCTTCTCTATCCATGGTTGTAAACGTGTAGATTTTTTTTCCCTGGCCAAAATATATTACAAGGCACAAAACATCACGCAATTGCATGGTTGTAGCTAAACGATTTCTAGTTTTCCCTGGAAATTTATCCAGACATGCCCTTTAACCATGTTCTTTATCCTCTACACAGATTGTTGTGCCCACAATACAAGTTCTCAGTTTTCTGTGGCAAACCACCCAGACATGCTTCCAGACATCAAAATATAATTTTAAAGAATCTTTATTGCACATATCATATCTCAAGCACAACAGAAATTGTATTGTGCGCACACCATTCTATGTAGAGGAGAAAGAACATGTAATGTCACATCTGCACATCTGACCATACATGGTTTATAAATGTAGCCTGCACACATATTCTTTATTCCAACAAAAAAACAATGGATATTGTAACTTCATATGTAATCCTCCACAACAATTTTGCATGCAACTATTTTCTTTCATGGCAGGACTGGAGCACTAGCAAAATCTCATAGAATAACAAATATCGACCTCGACAGACATGACAAATAATACAACTACATGTCGACTCATGGGTGCAGGGGCCAAACATCGTAAAGCGCTCCAAAAAAAAATAATAATCCAAAAAAAAACTCCAACCACCGTCGCTGCACCCCAACCCTGCAAGGCCGAATCAAACAAAAGAAAACAACAAGGACCAAAGCAACGATAAAGCACGAATAGGCCGAACTGCACCCCCAGGGCCCCAAAGCGTAAACCCCAACCAAACAAACAAAATCAGCAACCCACAAACCAACGAACTAGCAAGAACCACCAAGCCAGTGAACAACATATGTATCTCCAACAATTACAAAACTGCAGCCCAAGCACAAAAGGAACCAGAAACATAGAAGTAACATGTGACTACAAATAAGCAAAGATTCTTACTTGCAAACTACAAACACTAAACGACAAACAAGGAATACAAAATGAAACTATGGCATGGAAACTTACTCCGAAACAATGAAATGCAGAAGCACAGGTCGAATCGCGAGTGAAACAATAACAAGTAGCAACCGACAAACCAACGAAGAAGAAGCACTCACCAAACCAGTAAACAATGTATGTAGATTCAACGATTACGAGGATGAAACATACAATGGCAACAATCGACAAACCAGCGAAGAAGAAACACTCACCGAACCAGTAAACAATGTGTGTAGCTTCAATGGCAGAACAAAGATGAAACATAAAATGTTTGTCGAAGTGGCGGTGGACAAACAAGACTGCAAATTCACTGTAACTGTATAGAAAATTTAGAGGAAAAATGTACTGCGAGAAGCGTATTTACATAAACATTTAAGACTGTCAGACTGTCTAAGGACCTCGCGGTATGCAAACATTTAAGCCGTCAAGGGTGTTGGAGGACGTCGCGTCATGTAAACATTTATGTTGTCAGGCCTATTCACGCATCTCAGAATAAGTGTGAATACATGTCAACAAATATACATCCGCCAAAGACGCTATAAACTTTGAAATTCTCAATTACTACAAAGCTTGGATATCAAAACATTTCAATATGCTTAGTACATATGAAAACTTGCATATATATTCGCCTAACAGAAAATGCTAATACAAACATTCAAACTAATGTTAGCATTAATCGACCTTCAAGCAATATAGAGGAAAAATACATGATTAAAAAATACTGTCTACGAGAAAAACTTTGGATATGTTGCTATATAGTACATTGGGAATAGCGAAGGCGGCAATAAGACCTCCAATCTCTTATCCAATCAGATGAGTACATATATGTAACTTTTTATCGATCACTATAGTCAACACATTTTTAAAATTATATATATATGACAAAACCAAAAAAAAAGGCTTGCACAGGAAAAACATTTACAATTTGACTGAAGACGAAATTAAAAAAAAGCATGCTTGCACAGGGAAAACATTTAGAAATAAATAAATAAGTTTATTTCACATTCAAAAATGTTTAAAATGAACAAGAACATTAATATATATATATATATATATATATATATATATATATAAACGAGTGTAGCTAGGCCGCTATTTATTAGTTAGATAAATGAGTATAGCTATATCACTATTTATTAGTTTCAATGGATGAGGTCATATAAAAATAATATTACATATTTCAATTTTATAATTAAATATTGATAATTTTATTTAATGTAGTTATGGTTATGTCATTATTTTTTAGTTTTATTTATTAGTCTTAATAAAGAAAGTTTTGTAAAGATAAGCATATTATCTAATATTTTAATTTGGTATATCAAATATTAATAATTTAGTATATCAAATATTAATAATTTAATTTATCAAATATTTTTTTTAAATAATTTGATTTTTTATATTCAAAATTATTTACAAAAAAAATTAAAAAAATTATTGTTGGTTAAAAAATTACTCTACATAAA
>SNQJ01S0074446.1:38083-49401 GCA_010110895.2 Picea sitchensis
ATATTACAAACACTAAAGACTAAAAAGATTTATTCTAAAAAAAAATAATAAATAAATAAATTGAATTTTAATTTTAAAATTAAAATTCAATAAAAAAATTTAATTTTATTTAGAATTTGTATTCATCTTCTAACATGTTCCTTGAAATAACTATTATTGTTTATTGCTTTTTATATTGAATAGTTCTATGTTTCTGGTTGTTTATTCACAGGACAATTGTGAAGGCCTCCAAAATTATTATATTATAATTACTATTGTTTATTAAGCATATAAATGTTATTGTGTTTCAATGATGAATCTTAAATTTAACCTCACAATATTGGACATTAATGACTAAAATGACTATTTTAGTCTAAAACAACTTGTGAATACACTTTAAGGTAAGAATATTTTACATATATTGCACTTAATATAATCACATCTTTGGCCACTATTTTGCCACAAATTCCAATAGAATTCAATGAACATTAGAGGAATAAATTTACTATTGTTTATTGTTTTTTTATATTGAATAGTTCTATGTTTTTGTTGTTTATTCCTCTCCAAAATAATTATAATAATTATTTTTATTTATTGAGCATATAAATGTTATTGTATTTCAATGATGAATGGAAATAATGAAGGTATACATTAATAGTTATGTTTCTTGTTGTTTATTTCTCTTCAAAATAATTATAATAATTATTTTTGTTTATTGAGCATATAAATGTTATTGTATTTCAATGATGAATGGAAATAATGAAGGTATACATTAATAGTTATATAGAGATAATTTGGGAATCTTAAACTTAATCTCACAATGTTGGATATTAAAGACAAAGAAAAATGACTCTTTTAACCCAAAACAACTAAAATAACTTGTGAATACACTTTAAATTAAGAATATTTTATATAATAATAATCTATTTTTAAGGTCACAGCCAAGCCAACACACCAAATTGGTGTATGAGACTCCCTTGTTTGTGGGACAAGGGACCCCCCTCCGCCCAACAATTTGACTGGTAAAGTCTACGAAGGTATACATACCCTACCCCCCTCTGGATTTGAACCTTAATATAACTCCATATTTCCCCTTTATTTTTCCACAAATTCAAATATAATTCAATGAAAAATAGAGGAAGAAATTGCTAGATAACAATCAACAACGCACTTCTAGTGAGTGTCGTATGCAATTGGTTTTTATTGTGATAGTCAATGGAGTAACCATTTGTATATGTGTGTTGTTTTTCTCAAGTCAGAAAAAGATGGTCATCACAATAGGGATCAACTATGGGATCTGTTAGCACCAGAAGTCACCTCTGGATTGCGGTAGAGGTAAGCCCAATACCCATTAGTTTATTTGTCACGGTTACTGGATTTAGAGAGGTCAAATGGGAAAAACTCGAGAGAATATCATTTTAACTTAGAAAACTGGGGCAGTATGCACAAGCGAAGGAGGTCTTGATCAACTTCAGCCAGTAAGTTTGTAGTAAGGGTGAGTAGGAGGAAGAAATTGAGGAGAAGATGTAAAGGTCTGCTCTGGACATTAGGTCTTCCAACAGCCTAAGGAGGAAAAAATATGAAAAACAAGATCCTCTTGAATTGGAAATTTCAGGAAACAGAAAACGTTATAATTGCACTACAATCAAACTTTCATTACAACACAGTGACCACAATCCATGTGAATCCTTCAATCATGAACATTCAATATCAGACGCAAGTAATATGGAAATAGAGGTTGACTTTCATTAAACAAGAAGTCTCATATCAAGTTACATAATCAAAGAACCAGAGCTTCATTAAAACATTACAATACGGGAGCTTAGCTCAACCTTCGACCTTAACACAATATCAAAACTGAGTATATATACTCAAAACTGTTGCAACTACCAGGAGCGTGATCAGACCCCTGCATTCAAAGCTTCCAGTCGGCGCCCACTCTGTCAGACTGTGTGGGCATTCTTTTGTCAGACGCGAGCTCATATCAGCATGGGTTTTGAAGGAAAATATGCTCGTAGGAGTACCACGGGCTAACGGTTCAGTCCCCACGGCCGGACCATCCATACCTTCCATTTATGGAGTGAGTGGAGGTTTCAACCACCACTCCTTTTTTCAATAACTTCTTTCATCGGGATCAGGACGGGACTTAACGCCCAGGGATCTACCATGCGTTGCTAGCGGCCCTTCGAGTCAACCCGACACCTTGAAACCATGATGGTCTCGTTCTTTAACTCGCATGGGCATCTTTGACTTTTGGTGCAGGTCTCATGAAATTCACATGCTTTCCTTCGCGCTCCCAAAGCTCCTAGTGCCAACTTCTCCTTTGTTGCATTTGTCCTGCATGCGACCTCGGGCCATGACAATGGGCCCAACTCCTGGGCGCTTCACGATTTCGCTTATCTACTGCCATGTGCCCCTCTGGTTTGGACGACCCAGATATATTTGTTTTTGACTCCTTCCAAAACTCCCGAAAGTCACTTCCGCGAACCATCAGATCGACTACCACCTATCCCTATAAGATCTACAGTCCAGATCTAATCTTCATCGTGTTAGGATTTCGCGTCTCAGGAACTTGAAAGGCTACTCACCTCCCTTCCCCCGATTACTGAATATACGACTTCGCCAGAGTCAGATCAACGGTCCGCAGTTTTCCTCGATCCAACGACCCAGATCATTTCATGAGTTTGCACTTCACGAGTCCTTACGACTCTGCCCTTGGAATTTTCTGACTCGCAAAATCGCTAATAATGTGCCACATGCCTTTCCCAGCACCAACGGATAGGATTGACCTTCCGACTTCGGACCTTTGTCTGACGTTAAAATTCGTGCAACTTTATCATCCCGATCGCCTGAGGGCCGTAAATATGAACTTCGAATGGAATCTCCTCTGCTGAAAACTGAACTTGTTCATTCTCTTGATTTCAGTCCATATTAGACCGCTCTAAGTGTTGTGCTTCATGCTCATGGTTGTGGCCTTCGTAAAAATAAAAACTTGGACCACTGGCTAAGGGTTCGGGAAAACAGAAGGATCAGTGACAGAGGTAACGAAGATGAGTGCTTAAACAAAAAGGGGCAAACAAAGCAATTTTGTCAGCTGAAGCGGAAAATTTAAAGACATGGCCTGTGAAAGAGAGAAGAACAGGGCATGGGCATAGACTCAAGTAAAAACCACCAACTCATAGGACCCTGAAAAGTTCATGTGATAACATTGGCTCCACAGGGGATGGCATGCTCCCTGCGAGCTACCAAGGACGTGCAATTCCAGTGCCTTATCTATTGGGCTATGGAGTCTTTATTTAAAACAAAATAAACATAAAAAGAGGAACAATATTTATAGGGGGGGAACACCGGATGCGGCTTTAAACAAAGAACTTCTTTAGAAAATGCCAGTTTACAAGGCCTCTGAAAACTTCATCACCCTCCAAATTCTGCAACCTGTAGGTATTATTTGAAAAAAATTCAGAAATTTTGAAGGGGTCGATCCATAAGGCATCAAATTTACTGTGCTTGCCTTTATCCTACTTGGGCTCATCCCATTTTAGTACTAGATCTCCCAGATGGAAATCCTCCTTTCTTACTTTTCTGTCAAAAGCCTGCTTGATCTTCTGTTGATGTTGATGTGCTTTGTCTAGTAACTTCTCTCTAGCATGCTGCACTTCCACCAATTGATGTATCCTTCTGATCATATCATTAGGCTCTCCTTGGCAGTCTTGGAAGAAATTTTCCACAGGTAAGGCCAACTGAGAAAGAAAGATGGCCTCAATTGCATTTACAAGCTGAAAAGGGGACAGCCCATAGAGAAAACTTGATCTTTGAATCCCATGCTTTTTTATTGTCCTCTAACAATATTTTGATGATCTTTATAAGGCTCTTGTTAGAGGACTCTGCTAGTCTGTTCCCTTGAGGGTAGTAAGCAGTTGAGTGAATCAATGCAATCCCAAACTGCTCGCAGAATTGAATCAATGGTTCGGCCTTAAAGGATGCAGCATTATCAGTGACAATTCTTTTCGGACAGCCAAACCTTACTATAATATCCTCAAGAAAACCAATGATAACCTTGTGATAAGTTTTCTTTGTGGGGATAGCTTCTATCCATTTGGTAAAGTAATATGTGGCAGTCAACATCCACCTATGTTGACCACTACAAGCCGGATGAATGTCCCCGATAAAATCTAGGCCCCACTATTGAAAGGGTCCTGAAGCCACCACATGATTTAAAGGAAAGGACTTGAGCTGTTGTTTTCCTGAGAATTTATGACACTTGACACAAGCCCTGATTTTAGCACGAACATCAGTGAATAGGGTAGGCCAGAAATAGCCATCTCTGATAATCTTGTAGGTTGTGGTTTTCCAGAAGTGATGTCCCCCACACAAACTATCATGAAAGTCAAACATGATTTTTCAGGCTTCCTATGGGTCTAAACATCTCAACAACACCCCTAAAGGGTCTTTCCAATATAAAACTTGATCAATGAGGCAATATTTAATTGATTTGATCTTTAAAGCTCTTACTTTGCTTTTTCACATGCCATCAGGAGGTTGTAACTTCCGTAGAAAGAAAATGGCGTTCCTGTACCAAGCACATTCTACTAATGGAGGGCGGGCTTAAGAACTCGTATCAGACAACTCACCCTACTGATTTTCTGAGCAAGCATTGATGAAATTTACCCCCAAGGATTTGCAATTAGTTTCAGCTAGCAGCTTGGCTAAACCTTGACCCCTAACCAACTTAGTGGGTCTTATCTCCAAGACAAATTCAAGGATTTTAGCAATCCATTTGCTCCTTCTCCCGTCCATGTCGGGTTGAATGAGAATCTCCTTCACAGAAGTTGAAGGGACATATGCAATGACCTTTGAATGAAAAACATAGATCCTGAAGGATTTGTGAGCCTTATCCAAGGCATAGGCTTGTTTTTCCATGATGTCATATTTCATCTCTGCATCTCTCAATGCCCTGCTGAAAAAGGAAATGGGTTGTTCGAACCCTTCATCATTATTTTGCAACAAAATGGATACCATGGTGTCCAATGAAGAAAAGGAGAAAATAATAAAATCTTTGGAATAATTAGGACTGATGAGCACAGGTGATTTGGTCATGACCTTATTTATTTGATCAAAGGAACTATGAGATCCATCAGTCCATTTGATTTCATTTCCTTTCCTCAACATGATTGTAATGTCCTTCACCAGTTCAACAAAATTAGAAACAAACCTTCTCAAAAAATTAATCTTCCCCAAGAAAGACTAAACTTCTTTCTTGGATCTAGCGAGTGCTAAGGTTTGGATGGCTTCCACTCTGTTGGGATCAATGTTTACTCCCTCAGCTGATACTATGTGCCCCAGTAATTTTCCCTCCTTCATAGCAAACAATGACTTCTTGGGATTCAGGGAGAGACCAAATTTTCTGCATTTTTGGAAGACCTTTCTCAGATGATGACAATGTTCTTTATCAGTCCTGGAGAAACCTATAATGTCGTCCAGATAAATGACTACAAATTTATCCCTTTCCCCAATAAAGGCGATGTCCATAGCGCACTGGAAAATTGCTCTTGCGTTCATCAATCCAAAGGGCATCTTGGCATACATGAATGTACCCCATGGAGTGGTGAATGTTGTCTTCTCTCTGTCCTCAGGTAAGACAGAAATCTGTTTGTATCCAGAAAAGGCGTCAATCATGGACATCCTGGATGCACCTGTCCCCTCTGCAATATGTGCTCCATTTTCGGCAATGGGTAATTATCTTTCTTGGAGCTTCTGTTTAGGTTCCTGAAATCAACACAAAGTTTGATTTCTCCATTCTTATTTCTCATTGGGACCAAGTTGGCCACCCATTCAGAATACCTCAAAGGAATGATAATTTGGGCATCTAAAATCTTGTTTACCTCTTTCTACATGATAGGCAACAACATAGGGTTGATTTGTCTCAGTTTCTTCCTAAATGTCTTGGCCTCTTCCTTTAGTGGGATCTTATCCTCAATGATGCGTGTGTCATATGTTCTGAGATCCTCATAAGTCCAGGAAAACACATCAGCAAACTCCTTTAATAACTCAACATATTCATCCCTTTGTTCCCTTGACAGATTGCTCGACAATTCGACAATTTTTTTATCTTTCTCTATACCAATGTTGCATTCAGTTACATCAACACCATCAGCCGATCCTTTAACTTTCACTGCCACATCATTTCTGTCAAATAGTCTTTCCAAAGGAACTAATCCCTTCGGAATGTGATTACTAGGCAACTGAACAATACGGTGATTAGCGATTTTGTTCAGGAAAACATCAGCATGAGCATTACTTTCATAATCATGATCTTGATCAATATGTAGCGCAAAAAACTCATCAACAGTCTCAAGGAAGCTTTTGATCTCAAGATCATCCTCAAATAATTTTCAATGCTTGACATTGTCAAGTATAAAGGGTCTGTAATTTACTTCTACATCATACCTAAGCTTTGGTGGCAAAGGGACTCTGAAATTGCTTGCTGAAACAGCCAGAGAATCAACCATGATGTTTTCCTCTCTTGGAACAAATGAAATGTTGAAAGCTAGGAAAAAATTGTCAATAAAGTCCCACACTTCATTTCTATAACTTCTTAGCCTAGGGTGCTTAGCTTGGTAGAGATTTATGACTTGATGGAAAATTAACTCAGCATCTCCAAATACTGATATCCCTTCAATTCCCATGTCCTTTGCAGTCCTCATACCTAAAAATAGAGCTTCGTACTCTGCCACATTATTGGTAGCTTCGAATTCTAACTTGTAGGACAGAGCTATAGTCTCTTGAGAAGGTGAAACAAGAACCACTCCAGCACCAACACCTTCCTTAGAAGAGGCTCTTTTGAAGAACATTTTCCACACAGAGGTGATAGGAGGGGAATTTTCACAAAAAGTAATAGGTCGCTTTTTGATCTCCAGAGGAGGTTCAGG
Source organism: Picea sitchensis (assembly GCA_010110895.2). Lineage (NCBI taxonomy): Eukaryota > Viridiplantae > Streptophyta > Pinopsida > Pinales > Pinaceae > Picea > Picea sitchensis. The sequence goes on from SNQJ01S0074446.1 coordinate 44,992, forward strand.
AGCGTTGGTGAGTTGCAACAAACTAGATCCCAAATATGTGTCAAGAGAAAAGACAGGATGGTTTGTGGGGTTTTCTTCATCACTAATAATGTAGGACAACTGAGCTTCCCTATAAAGACTCCTATGCTCACCCCCAAACATTAGAATGGTAGCATAGGTGAGGTCCATCTGCAAAGTTCCTCCTAGTCTTTTTATCCAAGATCTAGACAGAAGCATCCCAAACTTAGGGGGAACGTCAGCTACCACGATGTCCATGATCACGCTTTTCATTGGCAGATGGAACAGAGATACGACCAAGTCTTTGATAACCCCAAGGCACTTGAACTTCCTGGAGTCGAAAGAATACAGGTCGTGGTAGGATTTTGTAATCTCCAGACTGAGCTCTTCCATGAAAATCTTAGGCATAGGATTGTGAGATGCCTTTGAATCCATCAAACAGTTGTGCAACACCTTGTCATGTATGTTCAGTGAAGTATAGAAGGGAGGGGATGAATCGTCTCTATCTTCTACCAAAGGACCTAGGATGACTGCAGGCTTCTCATCTTGGAGGTTTACTGAGTCTATGGAATGAGATGAAGGCTCAGGCTACAACATTTTGGAGAGGCACCTTCTGAATTCTTCATGCTTGACCAAATCTGAAATGGGTACAAGGATTCTAATCTTTTGTATTTCATGCTCAAAGCTGAAAGAGGAGAGGGGATTTAGAATTTCTCTCACTTCTAGAACATGACTTTTGACCATCGGTGGGGAGGTCTGTGCCTTCTTTTCCTTGCTTGGGTCTACAATATCTTTAGTAGGTGTTTCTTCTCTTGTAGGTTGATCAGGGATGTCTGATTTCCCTTATTTCTGTATGGACCTCAAATTATATCTGTTTGGAGTGTGGATGGTTTTTTCCCCTTTACTCAACTCGTTTAGTTGGTTGTCCATTAGAGACTCCTCGTATGTAGATTGCGTTAAATGGGGAAATGAGGAGGTATCTCCAAGACAATGGATTTTTGGATCAACCTCCTCTTCCTCTTTTTCTTCATCAGTGACAAGGTTATTTTGGAGAGGGGCTTGAATTCTTTGATCATCTCTATCCCGATCTCTTTTATCGTTTGGAAGTATCCGAGGAGAATTATTAGGTCTCTTGAAGGTACCTTTGTTATCAACGTTTTGAGTACTTCTATAGGCCTATCTTGCTTCAAGTTTTACCTTCTCCATATCAGTGGAAAGATATTTTACTAATTTGATAAGCTCATCATCTTAAGGGTGGGAAACAGAGGAAGAGGTTGAAGTTTCAGACCTTCCCCTTCTTTTGTCCATGTCATCCTTACTCATAATCTCATCAATTGCCATAATATTGGATTCTAATTCAATGATTGCATCTTGCATATGAGCCAAGGAGGTAGCTCTCCTTTCTCTTAACAGGAGGCAAAAATCAGGGTCAAAAGAACTAGACTAAGTAATCTTTGCAGAGGTTTTTGTAGGCTTAACCTCAGTGGGAATTTTGCTATACATTTTATTAAATCTCTTTAAGAAGTCAGAAACATATTCCCCTTCCTTTTTCTTCAGTGATCCAAACTCTGTAATATAGTAAAGGAAATCATTTCTATCCCCCCAATTCTTTAAGAAGGATTCATCTAAGGCTTCAATCCCATCGATATATCCAGGAGGAAAGGCCCTAAACCACTTCCTAGCCTCGCCCTCAAGGCTATGAACAAAAATCCTCATCCATACATCTGCATCCATGATGACATGAAAATCTGTGAAACTGCAAAAGGCTTCAAGTTGTTCCTCTGTGGTTATGTCTCCCTCGCCTATGAACTTGGGTAACTGCTTAAGGTAGCCATCCGCTGGGAGGGCATTCAGAGGCTAAGGCAAAACAAGAGGGGCATACCTAGCAACTATTATAGCTTCCATTCTAGTCCTAGGGGGCTTTTCTCCTTCCATTGGAGTGTGAACAGGAGGAGAAGTAGGTGGAGATGGAGTTCAGACATGTGAGATCGAAACTATGGTTCTGGGGGACAAGGGAAACAACTGAATGTTTGAGAAAAAGGTTGGAGAGCTGGTAGGAACAGAGGTTTTTGTTGCAACAACTCTAATAGGAGGAGGAGTAATAAAACCAAGGGTGGGGAAGTCTCCTAAGGTCTTGGGTATGAGCCACGGTACAACTTTAGGAGAGACAGGAGTGTCAAAGCTTTCTCCTTCCAAAACGAGGTCAGGAGAAGAGAAATCAGCTGGAAAACTTCTGAAATTCAATGTTCTGGAAACTCTAATAGATGGGATAATAGGAGAAACAGAAATAGTGACAGCGGTTTGTCAAGGGAGATTATGAAAATTACCAGAATTACCTGGTTCAGAAGTTGAAGTAAATTCTTGAGGGGTCTTTCCTTTCCTGATAATTTTCTCTAGGTTAGCTTCAGGCATGGTTAGAGGTAGTCGTGGATGATACCTCGTGTGTATGCCTTTCAGAGCCAGCTGAAACAGTGGAGTCGCCAGACAGTGGAGTCACCAGACAATGGAGTCTCCAGTTGCAGGTTGCAATCTTCAATGGTACTGAGTTCTGATGCACCTTCAGAATTAGTAAGCTTTGTCATTCTATCCCAGGGAAAATATTCAATTCATCCCCGACAACAGTGCCAGAAATGTTAGCACCAGAAGTCACATCTGGATTGCGGCAGAGGTAAGCCCAATACCCATTAGTTTATATGTCACGGTTAATGGATTTAAAGAGGTCAAATGGGGAAAACTCGAGAGAATATCGTTTTAACTTAGAAAACTGGGGTAGTATGCACAAGCGAATGAGGTCTTGATCAACTTCAGCCAGCAAGTTTGTAGTAAGGGTGAGTAGGAGGAAGAAATTGAGGAGAAGACGTAAAGGTCTGCTCTGGACATCAGGTCTTCCAGCAACCTAAGGAGGAAAAACTCTGAAAACAAGATCCTCTTGAGTTCGAAGTTTCAGGCAACTAAAAACGCTATAACTACACTGTAATCAAACATTCATTACAACATAGTCATCGGAATCCATGTGAATCCTTCAATCATGAACATTCAGTATCAGATGCAAGTAAGATGGAAATAGGGGTTGACTTTCATTAAACAAGAAGTCTCATATCAAGTTACATAACCAAAGAACCAGAGCTTCATTAAAACATCACAGTACAAGAGCTTAGCTCAACCATCGACCTTAACAAAATATTAAAACTGAGTATATATACTCAAAACTGCTGCAACTACCAGGAGCGTGATCAGACCCCTACATTCAAAGCTTCCAGTCGACGCCCGCTCTGTCAGACTGTGCGAGCATTCTCCTGTTAGACACAAGCTGAGCTCAACATGGGTTTTGCAGGAAAATCTGCTCGCAGGAGTACCACGGGCTGACGGTTCAGTCCCCACGGCCAGACCTTCCATACCTTCCATTTATGGAGTGAGCCGTGGTTTCAACCACCACTCCTTTTTTCATTAACTTCCTTCATCGGGATCAGGACGAGACTTAACGCCTAGGGATCTACCATGCGTTGCTAGTGACCCTTCGAGTGAACCCGACACCTTGAAACCATGATGGTCTCGTTCTTTAACTCACATGGGCATCTTCCACCTGCCCCTCTAGTTTGGACGAACCAGATCTATTTTCTTTTGACTCCTTCCAAAACTCCCGAAAGTCGCTTCCGCGAACCATCAGATCGACTGCCACCTTTCCCTATAAGATCTACGGTCCAGATCTAATCTTCATCGTGTTGAGATTTCACATCTTAATAAGTTGAAAGGATACTCACTTCCCTTCCCCCGATTCCTGAATCTCCGACTTCGCCAGAGTCAGATCAACGGTCCACGACTTTCCTCGATCCAATGGCCCAAATCCTTTCACGAGTTTTCACATCGCGAGTCCTTACGACTCTTCCCTTGGACTTTTTCGACTCGCGAAACCGTGAAATCGTTGATACTGTGCCACGTGTCTTTCCTAGCGCCAACGGCTAGGATTGACCTCGCGACTTCGGACCTTTGTCTGACATTAAACTTCGCGCAAGTTTATGATCCCGATCACCCGAGGGCCACAAATATGAACTTCGAATGGAATCTCCTCTGCTGAAAACTGAACTTGCTCGCTCGCTTGATTTGAGTCCATATTAGACCGCTCTAAGTGTTACGCTTCGTGCTCATGGCTATGGCCTGCGTAAAAATAAAAACTTAGACGACTGGCTAAGGGTTCGGGAAAACAAAAGGATCAGTGATAGAGGTAACGGAGATGAGTGTTATAACAAAAAGGGGCAAACAAAACGACTTTGCCAACTGAAGGGGAAAATTTAAAGACATGGTCTGCGAAAGAGAGAAGAACAGGGCATGGGCATAGACTCGGGTATAAACCATCAACTCACGGGACCCTGACAAGTTCATGTGATAACAGGATCAACTAAAATTTCATTTTCT
>SNQJ01S0074447.1:20011-37344 GCA_010110895.2 Picea sitchensis
CTTCTAGTAGCCATAGCCATATTTTTACTTTCAACATTTCTTGCCACCCTAAATGCATTCTCCAATGATTTGGGTTCCAAAAGGTGAACCTCATGTTGAATGTTAACCTTTAAAGTTCCTAATAATACATCAATCAAGTGCTCATCTGGAATATATGTTACCTTTATATTCAATCTTTGGAAGTTATCAATGTGCTTGGTAACTAAACCCTTTTGCTTGAGATTTATCAATTGGCTAAAGAAGGTATTCCTCCTTGTATCCTCATAGTGTGTTATCATTTCTTCCGTGAAAATTGTCTAAGTGATGAGGGATTTGCGATAACAAAGCCATCAATACCATACAAATTGATTGGGTTCTAAATATAAAGAAGAAATTTGTACCTTTTGTGTATGTGGCACATGATGTGGAGAAAAGAATTGCTCCATCTGAAGTATCCATGTGATTGGGTCTTTGCCATAAAACTTCCACATATTGATCTTAAGAACGTGGTTGGTCTTCAACCCAAAGTTGGAGTTTCTCCATTCTTGATTCACCTTCCTTGTGTCCTCATCATTAATTTCATGGGATACATTTTCACTTTTAGGTGTCCTCTCTATTAGGAAACTTTTCAATCCTTCCATGATCTCCCCTTTTAAAGCGTCCATCTTAGTATTTATTGCCTCAAACTTAGCTTTCGTTGAATCCATCATCTCTTGTAGTTCATCTTTTGTTACTGTCTTCTTTTGTAAATCATTTATGTCCCTACGCATTTCTTCACCTTCATCAAGAGTCCAAGTAGGATTGTCTGGAGGATTATTTGGTGTAGAAGTTCCCCTTTTTGATGGCATGTGGTCCAGGTATCACTTTAAACCTTGATTTTGAGGTGGTTTTACTAGACAATCTTCCTTTTATTGTATCTCCAAAATTTTGGCCCTTCTTAGTATGAACTTTTATCTTTTGTAGGTCTTTGATATTTCTTCTCTTCAATGACATAGGTCTGATAAAAATTGGATGTGCCAAGTGGAATTTATGTTAACTTCCCCACAACTTGCTGATTTTTGGACTTCCCAGGAGATCTCACTTGTATAGAATGGCCCTCACAAACTAATTGATATAAAATTTTGAAACTTGTACCAGAACTACTACGGGTTGTCCACTATCCAATGAAACTAGTCTCACTCAATTTGGATACTCTAGGAAGAAGTTTTTATTGTTTTACCCAGAACACCTGCTTGAGACGAGTCAATAGGACTAGTCAGATACCTTATCTTCCACATGGAGTATACACAAATTTAATATGACCTAGAAGATGAAATTTATACCACATATACTTTACTAATTTATGTGAATATCCTCTAGAGTTCAGGGTCTGAAATGTTACAAAAAAATATTTATAGAGAAAATTCTGCAATGACTCAATTCAGGATGATTCCATAACCCTATCTTATAAAGGTTGTATCTCTGAAAGTATAAGGCCTCAAGAGCTGAAATTTTAACCCAACTTACCTTGGTCCATCTGCTAAATATCCTCCAAGCTATTCCTTATGAATCGTTGTAGAAAAAAATTTATAGATAAAATTCCACGGTGTATCATATGTACTAGAGAAACCCCAAGACCTTGAGCTCTGATACCATATGTTAAGAACCAAATATCAATATAGCATAAAAAAACATCAGAATAAGTACTCAATGCCTTGAAAAAGAGATAATTTCAGATAACAAGCCTCTTCGAGGGGGAAACCTCCTTTTACCCCACATAAATGTTCAAGTACAAGATGATTCCAAATGATAGTGTCTCCTTGGTATATATAGGAGACTAGGAGGTATAATTACAATTAATGGAATAAAGCCAACATAAATAAAATAACATTACTAATGTAATATGCCCCAATTAAGGGGTAATGAGCACAATGTTTTTTTCACTATTCAATAGAGTTTCTTCTCTTGAACTTGTTCTGATGGAAGCTTCTCTTGATCAACCTACTTTTGATCAACTTGCTCTGATACCAGATCTAGGATCCACTATGCAACAACCAAATCTTGGATCTGCAGCACAGTGACAAAATGTTGCGCATTGTAATATAAAACACTTTCAAGAATAATTTATAAATGTGGAATAAAAAATTGCTATGCTTCACACATAAACTCAGAAATATGAATTGCTTGATAGTAATAAACTTCGTCATAGTGTGCGCACGGTTACATATAATACAATATTAGGATGAGCTTCGGCTACAATGACTTCTTCCACTGACTTTACAAACACATATCATGTTCTCAAACTTATTTAACTCTTCAACTATTGTTGTTCCTCTCTACCTCTCTACCTCTTCTCTGCATATGCTCTAAATCCTCTGTGCATATACTATGTATCATCATATACTAAATAAATACTCAGACTTATATTGACTCTGAATGAGGCTTCTTATAGAAGCTAATATTGATTCAACATGAAAGATTATCATTAATTCTACTGACTCTTCAACTACTTAGTTGAACTTAAGAAAAATAAAGATCGAATCCATTTAAAAATCTCCTTCTTGTAGATTGAATTTGACTAAACATGCGACTTTGCACTTGCAGAATGACTGACTGAAAATTTGGCTGGCTGAAAAAATTACTGACAAATCGAATGACAGACAAATTGGCAGAGACGAAAATATCTCATCAACTTGTAATTACTATTTCCAACACTCTCCAGCCATAAGAGGAGTTGGAATGTTTAGTGTTATGCTACAAAAACCAAATTCTTCTTCAGTTCCATAAGAGGGGTTGCAATGTTTAGATTATGTGCACCAACTAGATCAACTGTAACTTTACAAACCTGATCATTCATAATCTGGTCATTGACATCCAGACGAATAAATGGGTACTCATTTTCTAATATGGGTACTCTGATACCAGATCTAGGATCCACTATGCAACAATTAAATCTTAGATCTGCAGCGCAGTGACAAAATGTTGCGTGTTGTAATATAAAACACTTTCAAGAATAATTTATAAATGTGGAATAAAAAATTTCTATGCTTCACACATAAACTCAGAAATATGAATTGCTTGATAGTAATAAACTTCGGCATAGTGTGCGTACGATTACATATAATACAATATTAGGATGAGCTTCGAATCCAATGACTTCTTCCACTGACTTTACAAACACATATCATGTGCTCAAACTTATTTAACTCTTCAACTGTTGTTGTTCCTCTCTAACTCTCTACCTCTTCTCTACATCCTCTGTGCATCTACTATGTATCATCATCTACTAACTAAAGACTCGGACTTATATGGACTCTGAATGAGGCTTCTTATAGAAACTAATATTGATTCAACATGAAAGACTATCATTAATTCTACTGACTCTTCAACTACTTAGCTGAACTCAAGAAAAATAAAGATCAAATCCATTTAAAAATCTCCTTCTTGTAGATTGAATTTGACTAAACATGTGACTTTGCACTTGCAGAATGACTGACTGAAAATTTGGCTGGCTGAAAAAATTATTGACAAATCGAATGAAAGACAAATTGGCAGAGATGAAAATATCTCATCAACTTGTAATTACTATTTCCAACACTCTCCAACCATAAGAGGAGTTGTAATGTTTAGTGTTATGCTACAAAAATAAAATTCTTCTTCAACCATAAGAGGGGTTGCAATGTTTAGATTATGTGCACCAACTAGATCAACTGTAACTTTACAAACCTGATCATTCATAATCTGGTCATTGACAGTCAGACGAATAAATGGGTACTATGATACCAAATCTAGGATCCACTATGCAACAACCAAATCTTGGATCTGCAGCGCAGTGACAAAATGTTGCGCGTTGTAATATAAAACAATTTCAAGAATAATTTATAAATGTGGAATAAAAAATTGCTATGCTTGACACATAAACTCAGAAATATGAATTGCTTGATATTAATAAACTTCGGCACAGTGTGCGCACGGTTACATATAATACAATATTAGGATGAGCTTCGTCCCTAATGACTTCTTCCACTGAATTTACAAACACATATCATGTGCTCAAACTTATTTAACTCTTCAACTGTTGTTGTTCCTCTCTACCTCTCTACCTCTTCTCTGCATATGCTCTACATCCTCTGTGCATCTACTAACTAAAGACTCGGACTTATATGGACTCTGAATGAGGCTTCTTATAGAAGCTAATATTGATTCAACATTAAAGACTATCATTAATTCTACTGACTCTTCAACTACTTAGCTGAACTAAAGAAAGATAAAGATCGAATCCATTTAAAAATCTCCTTCTTGTTGACTCACTGACTGAAAATTTGGTTGGCTGAAAAAATTACTGACAAATCGAATGACAGACAAATTGGCAGAGACGAAAATATCTCATTAACTTGTAGTTACTATTTCCAACACTTTCCAGCCATAAGAGGGGTTGCAATGTTTAGTGTTATGCTACAAAAAGAAAATTCTTCTTCAACCATAAGAGGGGTTGCAATGTTTAGATTATGTGCACCAACTAGATCAACTGTAACTTTACAAACCTGATCATTCATAATCTGGTCATTGATATTTGGACGAATAAATGGGTACTCATTTTCTAATAATTCCACAGTTGCACCACACCTCGCCTACAATAATGTCTTCTATTTTTTTTTTATGTCTATAAAATCTGTCATTTGAGAAAGCACAAAATGTGACACTTATAGTAACCGAATCTTGGATAACATTGAATGCATCACCTCCACTACTTTTAGTCACTATTAATTGAAAATTAACTCATCAAAGATCACAAGACCTCAAGAGGGGGCCTATGCAAGAAGTGCTCACGAGATAGATTCTCGATGTGGAAAATGAATCTGTTACGTACTCCATAAGTGCCAAAAAAATAGTAGAAGAGTTGTTTCATAGGAGGAAAAAATATTTAGCATGCATTTGGGCATCCATAGAGGATTCAAGTTGGTCCAAAGTGCTAGATTAAGGTATTTTTTTATCTACAATTTTGTGATTTAAAAGAAACTGGCTTCTTCTAGTAATTTAGGGTTGACCAAGGATGTAGTTCTTGTTGGAAAGAACTACGAGTTCTAGTCTTAGAGAATAAAATCCTTCCTCCAAGTTCAAGAATGCTGGGAACTAGTGGAAAATGGCTTCATATAGCCACCCCCGGTAGATGTGGTTTCCATGAAGAATGTACTTAGAAACGCTCTTGCAGAATAGAGAAAGAAAGAAAAAAAATCCAACTATTAGATTCAAAATTCAGTGGATGGCTCTATTTTTTCTAAAAGAACAAGTGCTTCCACTACAAAAGAAATTTGGGATATTCTCAAATCAGTTTACTAGGGTAATGATAAGGTAAAATCAATAAAGCTTGAGACTTTAAGAACTCAATTTGAAACCCGAAAAATGATTCAAACAAAAAATGTTGACCTGCTCATGACTAGAGCGATAGGAATTGTAAATCACATCAGGATTAATGGTAAATAGATTGAATATCATAGGATTGTTGAAAAAATCCTCAAAAGATGACCCAAAAAAAATTAAATGGTTTTAACAGTCATTTTCGAATCCAAAGATATATCTAGTTTCTCAGTAGAAGATCTAATGGGATCTTTTTTGTCACATGAAACTAGAATAGATCTAGAACAAGTGTCTTTGGAACATTATTTCAAGACTCAAACTTCTTTTAGCAGAGGAAGTGACAAAGGAAATAATGGTAGAATTAAATGAGGAATAAGTAATCATAATGTAGAAGAAATACCAACACAAGAACACTGAGGACAATCTCAATAATCTAAAAAGTCACATAATCAAAGAGGAAGAGCTAGAAAAAATTCAAAATTCAATGCTACTATTGCAAAAACTATGGTAACTATGAGAGTGAATGCAGAAAGAAACAATCAAATAAAAAAAAAGGAAGAGTAAATGCCTCTAACAATGAAGGAGAAACTTCTGAAGCAATTTTCCTTTCCTGCCATACCCATGGAGAAGGTCACACCAAATACCTTTGGTCGGTGACATCGACTGCAACAATCATATGAAAGGTAACAAAGAATTGATTTCTAGCATTGATACTTCTATTAAATCTAAAATTACACTTGGTTATGAGTATCAAGTAAAATCTTTTCGAAAAGGAATTGTGTCTCTTCTAACTAAACAAGATCAAAAGTACGACATACATGATTTCTATTACGTTGCAAATCTTAAAAATTATATCATAAGTGAAGAAACCTTTATGGAACGGGCTATGATGTCATTTTCAAAGGATCTACTTGCTTAATTCTGAATAAAACGCACAATAGGAAACTCATTGAGAAAATTCAAATGACCAAGAAGAGGATGTTTCCATTAAATTTAAGAAGTGTCAATTGTCCCATCCATATTCCCAAAATGTCTCAAACATAGATGAAACTCTATTATGTCCTTCTAGGTTTGGTAATCTCCCTTTTAGAAGCCTTAGTATTCTCCTAAAATATTCAATAGTCAAAGATCTTCATGTTTTGAATGAATAAGAAAATCCTTGTGAAAGTTCTATACTTGTAAAGAATAAAAGAAACAACTTTCCCACATCCTCCCATAGAGAAAAAGAACATTTTGAATTGGTTTACAGAAATCTATGTGGACCAATGCAAACACAATCCATTAGTGGAATTCTTTTAATTTTTTCACCTTTATTAATGATTTTAGCAAGAAAAATTGGATTCAATTTCTTAAAAATAAGTCAGAAACCTTCTCAAAGTTCAAAGAAATTTAAAAATGAAGAAGAAAAACATAGTGGAAAATTTGTGAAAGTGTTGGCATCAGATGGAGGAGGAGAATATAACTCATGATTTTGTAGGAAACATGGCATTATAATGGAAACTAAAATCAGATATAATCCACAACAAAATGGAGTGGCTGAAAATAAAAATCGGGTCAGCATGAACATGGCCAAGAGTATGCTCAGAGAAAAAACTTTCTCCAATGACTATTGGGATGAAATTATTTCTTGTTAAGTTTACATTCGAGACACATCTACAAAAAAAAGTGTTGAAGATATAGTACGTCAAGACACATGGAGAGGAACAAATTTAAATCTCTCTCACATTAGAATTTTTTACTGCATTACTTTTGCACATATCCCTGAAGAGATGAGAAAGAAACCCGACAAAATGAGTCAAAAATTCATCCTCAGAGGATACAATTAAGAATAAAAATCTTAAATATTATATAATCTAGTCACCAATAAATTTCTAGTGAGCATGGCGGTCAAATTCTTTGAGAATAAATCATGGAATGAGCAAGAAAATGTAACATTGGATAGTCAAAATCCATTTCACCAACTTGATGAGAAAATTGAAAATTTAGAACAACAAGCACATCCCCCAAGACTGTTGAGATTATAGGTGCAAAGACAACAAGAATATTCTAGAAATGGTTCTTCTTCGAGTAGTGAATCATGTAATTTTGAAGAAAATTAGAGAACAAGAAGCATAAGGTAAATTTATGAGAAGGACAATGACATTTAGCAGCAAGATCATCTTCCCTTACTATCCCATCAACCAACTTTCTTTGAAGAAGTAGTAAAATAGGAATATTGGGTAGAAGCCATGAATAAATAAATTGAAGCCATAGAAATGAACAAAACTTGGGATTTTGTTGATTTTCCCACAGAAAAAACCAGCATAGGTGACAAGTGGGTGTACAAAAAAAACTAAATGAAAAATGAAAGATTGAGAAGCATAAGACAAGGCTAGTTGTAAAATCTTTCTCTCAATAACATGGCATAGACTATGGTGAAACTTTTTTTCATGTAGCAAGGTTAGATACAATAAGAACCATTTTAGCAACTATAGTTCAAAAAAGTTGTAAGTCTTCTAACTAGATGTACAGGTAGCCATTTTGAATGGATTATTGCAAGAAGAAGTATATGTAGATCAACCACTGGGATTTGAAGTCAAAGGAAAAGAGGATAAAGTGTATAAGTTGAAGAAATTCTTTTTTGGTTTGAAGCAAGATCCAAGAGATTAGTACATTCGAAATGACTCTTACTTGATCAACAGTGGATTCAACAGGAGCAGTAATAAACCCACTCTTTATAAAAAATCAAAGCATGAAGATGAAATTTTCATTATTTCTCTTTATGTTGATGATATGATCTACAAAGGTAATCGTATGTTAAAACATTTTAAAGTTGTCATGAAAACAAAATTTGAGATGACTAATCTTGTTCTCATGATATATTTTTTGGGAATTGAAGTTGAAGTCGGTATTTTTGTCTTCAAACAATAGTATACTACATAGATTCAAAAAACATTTAAAATGGATAAATGCAAGCCAACAAAAACTCCTATTGCACTAGGAACAAAATTGAGCAAACAACATGAAGGATCAATAGTTGATTCAACTTTATATAAGAGGTTGATAGGTAGTCTCATGTACCTTACTGCAACCAGAAATAACATAAGGTATGGAACACGTTTTGTTTCTAGGTTTATAGAATCCCCCAAGGATTCTCACTAGAAAGTTGAAAAAATAATCCTAAGGTATGTTGTAGGGAGAATCAACTATGAATTGTGGTACACAAATCTTGAAGATCATTCACTTATAGGGTACACAGACAGTGATTTTGTAGACAACATAGATGACATGAAAAGTACATTTGGTTATGATTCTCATTTGGGAACTAATCTGATTTCATGGGCATCCAAGAAACAACCCATAGTTGTAATATCTTTAGCAGATATTGAATATGTAGTTGTAAGTTCAACATCTTGCTAGGCAGTATGAATGAGAAGAATCTTCAATGATATAACACATATGGAAAATAAGACAACTCCTATTTTCTATGACAACAACTCAGTCATGGTATTGTCAAACAATCATGTGTTTCACAGGAAAAACAAACATATTGACACTCACATTCACTTAATTCAAGAGCTTGACAATAATAACAATATTTCTCTTGAATTATGTGCATCAATATATCAACTCGTGTACATTTTTACTAAACTACTACTCAAAATTGTTTTTGAATTTCAAATACAACACTTGGGAATTGTAAGTGTTGATGAATGTAACAATTGAAATTAAGGGGGAGTGTCAGAGTTAATTTTTGCATTCCCTTGTCTCCCAACTCATCCAATTCAATTCATATGGACTTCAGTTAATTTTGTGTTCAATTACAGTTAACAACAAATTTTTTTTTAAATCCATTGTTATCAGATTTGTATTTTGATTTCCTTGTATTCTATTTAATATAGATGAATACTAAGAAGAGAACCCAACTTCTAACTGATATTTCTGCATCTTTGTTTTGTTTTGTTTTATTTTTTAACTACCTCTAATTTTGACAGCTACCACCACAATGAATTCATGAAGCCCTTGTTTTTCAATCAAATATTGAGTTGAATATTATCCAAGAAATCTAACAATGAAGTTGGGAGAGATTTCATAGTCATATGAAAATGATACAAATCATCCGAACAAAACAAACGGGTGAGAACAGGTTTACCAAGTTCCAGTTATACTCCACAAAGATCTTCAGAGTGCTAAGGAAAACTACCACAGGTGCATCAAGTTATATTAAAGAAAGGATTTATATAAAAAAAACACCTTCCAATTGATTTAAAGTAAATTGGAACTTTTATGGTTAGTTTTTTCATTTGTTTCCTTTTGATTGACCACTATATTCGATGACTTGAGTTAGGATTCGTCATATAAAAATGAGTCGTGAATAAAACCATAGGGTACCAGAGTAGACCTCTACGAGTACCTGCGAATGGGATTATTGTTGAAACAGTTCCAACCAATTTCCCATGGATTTGGATATGGGCATATTTCGTGCCTCCTATTATTCTGATTTCAGTTGAAACAAACCAACTAAAAAATGAATATGGATAGGTGCATATTAAATTGATTAGTTTTATGTAAATGTGGGAGAGATGCTATATATCTATGTAATCCCATAGCATTGAGGGGGATGAGTGTGAGATATGGTAGTAATTTTAAGTTGGCTATTGTAATTCTTCCTTGAACAATAAGAATATACATTATCATTGCCTCGTGGATGTTTCCCTTTCAAAGGTTTTACGATGTAAATCATCGTGTTATTTTTGTAATTGCTAATGTCTTGTTTTATTTTCCATTGAATCTATTTTAGTTTCTACTTCTGGTGCCAATTGGTATCGGAGATGAGTTGAAAGAAAATAGACAAGAAGAGTGAATTTTTCCTATTGAAGCTACGGAGGACGGACTCATTGCAGGGGTGATATGTTTTGGTCTATTGCGGGTAAGCCTATTCAAGAGGAACTATAATCGGTTATAAACATATGATATAGAAAAATTTTAATATTATTTCTCCCTGAGCCATGTGGGAAGAGCGGTAAGAGTGGATTATTTGTCCTTGAGTTATGTGGAAGGTTCGATAAAGGCAATAATCTTCTAATCATCACACTCCATGCCTAGCGGTTGAGGTGATAATTTTTTTGTCTTAAACATTTTTTGGTTCAACCTTGAGCCTTATATTTTTTGTTTCACTTTGAAATATAAGATTGTTCCTCGATATTAAAAAAAATAGTTTTATAAGCTATAGTTTGGGAGTTTGTGTTAATCGGAAAAGTCCAGAGTGAAAAGTTTGAGGTGGTGAAATTCAACTCAAAAAATAACTTTGAGCTGTGAAATCTCAAGATGCGGGATTTGGTCATGAAACAAGGATTACAAAAGGAGTTGTTGGGAAAGTAAAAGAAACTTGTGGTTATGTCAGACCAGGATTAGGAAGATCTGGATTGAAGAGATATCATTACCATTTTCCTGTGTCTAGCAGATGAAGTTTTGTTTAACATCGTTGGAGTGGAAACAACAACATGCTTATGGAGAAATATGGAAAGAATTTATATGACGAAATCCTTGACGAACATAATCTACTTGAAGATGAGGTTATATAGTTTGTGAATGAAAGAAGGTAAAAATTATAAACATTCAATACTCTTACATGTGAGTTGACTAGCATGGAGGTAAAATTCAAATATTAAGATAAGGTAGTCACGCTATTGTGTTCATTTCTCGAGTCTTGGGATTATTTAGTAACCTCTATTAGCTTAAGAAAGATAGATGTTCTTCATTATGATACTATTGTGGGAGATTTTTTGTATGAGGAAACAAGTAGGAAATCTAGTGTAGAAACCTCAACATCATAAGCAATGGTAGCTAGAGGTTGATCTAAAGAAAGAGGGAAGAATGAAATAGGTATGTTAATATCTAAGTCAAAATTCAAGAAGATGAAGTTAAAATTTTGGTATTGTAACAAATCAGGGAATCTCAAGAAGGATTGTTGGAAAATACAACAAACATCCAAAGAGGACTCCATAAAGAAAGAAAATTAAGCTAAGACAAGTTCATGTCTAGTTGATGAGGTATTATATACTTGTAATGTTTCACAACATCTTTAGGATTGGTTGATAGAAGCTAGTGCTTCCATCATATGTGTCTTCATAGAAATTGATTCTCAACTTACCAAACTTTTGATGACAATGTTGTTTTTACCATAAATGACATTTCTTGTAAAATTGTTGGGATTGGTAGCACTTTAGCTAGTATGTATAATGGTGTTGCAAGAACGTTAAAATATGTGAGGCATATACCCAAAATTAGAAATAAATTAATATATTTGGGAGTTCTATATTCCGATGGTTATAAATGTACAGTTCAAGGTGGAGTACTGAAGGTGTGTAAAGACATATTAGTAGTTATCAAAGGTAAAAGGGTCAAGAATCTTTATCAACTAGAAGTACATAAATAAATCAAGAATTGGTAATATATGAAGGTGCAAGTGACTTTACTCGTTTATGGCATCAAAATTTGGGTCATATGAGCGAGAAAGAGCTTAAGGTACTAGTAGATCGTAAGTTACTTCCAAGATTAAAATCTCTAAATTTGAATTTCTTCAAGCAATGTATTTATAGAAAACAATGTGGACAAAAGTTTAAAATAGGATGACATATCAGTAAATGAATCCTTTCTTATATCCATTCATATGTTTGGGTACCATCTCCTCTAGTTTATTTTGGAGGATCATATATTTTATAAATTTGTAGATGATTACTCAAGAAAGGTGTGGATATATTTACTAAAAAGAAAAGATGAAGTATTTCATGTTTTTAAGCAATTTGGAGCTTTGGTTCAAAAGAGCACTGGTAGGTCAATCAAAATTTTGAGAACAAACAGTGGGATTTTGTTTACATATAAGGAATTTGAAATTGTTGCAAGGAAGGTGGGCTCAAAACACATAAAACCACAATTTATACTCCTCAACAAAATGGTGTTGTTGAACACATGAATAGGACTCTTCTAGAGAGGGAAAGGAGCATGCTCAATAATGCCAAGTTGCACTAGGAGTTGTTGGAGAAGAAGTTCATACAATGTGCTATCTAGTAAATCGATCACCATCAACTACAATAAAATGTGATCTTTTGAAAGAGGTATTGACAGGTCACCCTTATGACTATTAAATTTTTTATTTTTTAGGTTTTGAATCCTATGCTCTTATTCGTAAGGATCAATGTTCTAAGTTCAATCCCAAATAAAAAATGATTATATTTTTTGGTTATGGTGATGGAGCTAAGAGATAGAGATTGTGGGATCCTACTGTCCACAAAATCACCATTAACAGAGATGTCATATTTGATGAATTGTCACTCATAAAATCAAATGCGGTAGTAGTTGAAATGAAACAGGAAGAGGTACCACAACCTCAAAAAATTCAGTTGGAGACTCGATTATATACAAGAGAGCAGGATCATGAAGATGTTTATGAAGAAACTCATGTAGAAGTAGACGAGAATACAAAAAAATTCTAGGAAATTGTTTAAATATGGTGTCAATCTCTACAACGATCTACACGGGTCAGAAATTTGCTTAAGAGGTATGAAAATTATGATGCATATGTTGCTTTGATTTCTAATGATGGAGAACCTAGTCATTATCAGGAAGAAATGGAGGTATATAATAGTGCTAAACATAAAGTAGCAATGAAAGAAGAAATGGATGTCTTAGAGGGGAATAAAACATGGGACATGGTAGAACTTCCAAAGGAAATTTATCAGTTGTAAGTGGGTTTACAAATTGAAGAAAGGTGATAATGATAAAGTTGAAAAATACAAAGAAAGATTGGTAGAAAAAGGGTATTCTCAAAAGAAGGTATTGATTTCCATGAAATTTGTTTACTAGTTGTTAATATTGTTTCAATTTGTGTTGTGTTAGCACTAGTTTCTTTACTTGATCCAGAGTTGGAGCAACTAGATGTTAAAACACCATTTTTACATGGTGATTTCGATGAGGAAACATACATGGAACAACCAAAAGGATTTGTTCAGGATCAAAATAAAAGATTTGTTTGCAAACTAAAGAAGTCATTGTATGGCCTGAAGAAGTCTCTAAGGCAATGATACAAGAAGTTGTATTCCTTCATTGTAATGTCCCCACTTTGGGACATCATCACAGTGTAGAGATTTATGATGACCAGAGTAGCCAGATGGATGTTATATCGAGTACAGGGGTATTTGAGGGGCATTGTGGGGTCCATCTTGGATTGATCATCATATTCCATCATTATAATCCATTCCACACAAGTTGGATTTGGCTTCGTTGCATTCCGATGATTTCCATGATTTTGACTATTTTGAGCTATAAGTTAATTAAAATCACTGAAGAGGTTAGTTTGGGCACATTACTTGGAGGAACCTCTCAGTGTAATAGATCATTGGAATCGGGAGGAGAAACACTACAGAATGGGATGACTAGAAGTGACTTTCAGTGGCCATGGAAGCCACAAGGAGAGATAAGGAGGTTTTCAGAGGAAAAAAGGCTAATTAATTAATTAAATATTAATAAAATGAAAGTCACATTGGAGGGACAAGGTGAACCAAGAGTATAAAGGAAAGCCAAACACCTTTTCTCATTCATTCATGTATGTTTATCTTTTGATTTCTGGCTTCTAGCTAGTGAGCCCAAGTTTGGGGGTTTTGAGGGTTTTGACTTAACAAACCCTAGAGGATGATTCGGTGGTGAAAGATTCCACCTAGCTTGTCCCAAGCTTGGTCTCAGAGATGCAATACTCTCTCACACCATTCTAGTTCCATATCTACTCAGTTGCAGGAGGATTACACATTAGTTGCTTGTACAGATAGAGAGAAGGTGCACCAGTTGGGGGTTTCCAGCAAGGGGGGGTGCACCATTCATTGAGGGAGGATTTTTCCTAGCTCAGGAGAAGGGATTCCGAGAATTCCAGGTATTCGGTTTCCTTTGCAGGTGTCTTGGCATCTTTCTGGGTGGTTTTCCGAAGTCTTTCAGTGGAGGATCGATTTTTATTGAGAGTGGGATGTTTTCCTAAGAGGAGGGCACACCATTATTTGGAGGGTAGCTAGATCTAAGGATCTAACAGGTATTTGAGGATTTGAGCACTTGGTTTCTCATTTCAGCATCCTGATCTATCATTGTGGAGAGTTTCAGAGCATTTGGAGGCCTCCTTCATCAGGGCCAAATTATCTAGGGATTCAGTCATAGAGTGGGGCACACCATTCAGTGGAGGAGTTCAAATCTACAGAGGTTGAGAGGGATCTTGGAGATTCGGGCACCTGGGTTGTTCTTACCATCACCTGATCTACTATTTGGCATCTTTCTGGAGGTGATTGGACATCTTTGGCACCAGGTCCGAATTGTTGAGGAGCTTCAGTTATCCAACAGAGTGTGGCATCTTCTAGCAGTGAGGGGTTTGACACTTGGCATTGGTCTTCATCTCTTATCCAACCTTTGGAGGCTTATTTTGTATTTTCGGGAGCATTTTGTAGCAGCTCATACTTGTTATCCATTGTCTATCATCTTGGCCATCTGTTGAGCATTCCAGATCGGCATCTCCAATGTAGCAGGTTCTTCTATTTTATGAATAAAGAAGATTTGAGATGTTTTGGCTTGTCTATCTTATTGCATATGGTTGAGGTATGTTCCATGGCTATCTCTTTGTTTATTGCTACATACACACATATAAACACATCTAAACAAATAGACAACAAATTGTTTGACGAAATACCACAACTAGAAAAAAGTTTTAAAAAGACAGCAAAACAGTGATGATCCTTGCATAATGGCTTGGGATCATTACATTCATGGTGAACCACAATTTTACAAGAACTAAGTATGATCATTGTGTTTACTTTAAAAAGTTGGAAAATGTTATATTCATAATTTTCATGTTATATGTTTACAATATGCCTGTAGCAAGAAAAAACACGATTGAAATTAACATGTTAAAGACTCAGTTGGCTAGCACTTTTGATATGGAGGATTTAGAAGAAGGAAAACAAATCTTGGGCATGGAGATACACAAAGACATGAAAAATGGTAATATATGGTTATAACAAAATAAGTATGTGGATAAAATACTTATGAGGTTTAGAATAAATAATGTGAAACAAATTAAAATCTCTTTGGCTTCCCATTTCAAGCTTTCTTCAAGTTTATGTCTTAGTAATGATGAAGAAAATGAGTATATGTCTCGTACGTAGTTTGATGTATGTTATTGTAAGTACTAGGACAGATATTTCGCATGCAGTTGTTGTTGTCAGTAGATACATGAACAATCCTTGTCATTAGATACATGACAAATCCACCTAAAGAGAATTGGGCAATAGTGAAATGGGTGCTTTGATATCTTAGGGGCACAAGTAATCATTGTATCCCCTATAATGGTTGCAGTGATTTAGTCTGTGATTTTGTCGATTTAGATTTTGCAAGTGACTTGGACAAAAAGAGGTCGAGTTCAGGATGTCTTTAATCTTTGTTAGTTGGATGTCAAAGCTTCAAAACATAGTTTATTTATCCACTACTGAGTAGAATATATAGATGCCTCGCATGCTTGCAAGGAGGCAATTTGGTTAAAAAATTTGTTGGGTGAGTTTGGAAGGATGTGGGATAAGGTGAAAGTATTGTGTCATAGTCAAAGTGTTATTCATTTGGGTAGAAATCCAACTTAACAATGTAAGAAAAAGCATATTTATATTAAATACCATTTTGTAAGAAAGGATATTGATGACGGTGGAGTGGCTCTGGAAAACGTCTATACACAAGAAAAACTAGTATTATTAGAGAAGATAAGATGGTGCCTCACTTCTCTTGGCTTGTAGGAAAGATGATGAATAAATTTGGGCATGATATCAGGTAAATTGTTGTGAAGGTGAATATTGTTGAAACAATGCCAACTAATTTTCCAGGTATTTGGATATGGACATATTTTGTGGCTCCTATTATTATTCCCTAGGCTCAAACAAATCACTAAAAATAGAATATGGATAGGTGCACATTAAATTTATCAGTTTTAAATAACTATGGGAGATATGTTATATATCTACTACAGAAGGAGGATGAGTGTGAAGGATGGTAGTAACCCTGTGTTTTGGTTGTTGTAATTCTACCTTGAACAATAAGAATATCTATTATCATTGCCCGGTGGATGTTTCCCTTTGAACCCCTTTGAACCACATAAATCATTGCCCAATGGATGTTTCCATTGAAATTATTTGAGTTTCTACTTCAGCACCACAACACCTATGTGGTATTGCATTAAATAGTTTAACATCGAAGGTATTTAGCGTTTCATTCTTCATAAGGGATTTTCGTTGCAATTTCGCTGTCCGTTTGTATTTGCAAGATTTTTAAGATTTACATCGAAGAATTTTTTGCTATATATCTGCTTTCCTTATGGTTTTCATTGCTGTAGCAGCGTTCGCTCATCACTTTACTGGTCTGTCCATCATCCCACAGAGCTCTTTGTGGTGTCCGTTTTGCTTAACATTAATCAATTTTGCTGATTTTGGTTCCATGAGATTATTATCTAGTCTCGTCGCTTTCGTTGGTGCACCTGTCGAATGGAGGTTACTCAGAAAGAGCTTAATAAAATCAAAGGAACTATCAGAGATGCAGTCTCACATGTTTTCAACAGAACTATGGATATTAGAGCTAAATTGAGGTATGTAAGCATAGAAAAGATAAAAGTCTAGTAAGACTAGGGTTATACTATTTAGAATATTAACCTATTCATCATTGTGTTGAATAGATTTGGAATCTTATTTGAAGTTATCACTTAAATATCTGAAATTTTCATAGTTTAGATGGTTTCTTACATTTGAATGTCATTGCCTTCATGGCTTGCATAATGCAAACAAATACCCACCACATAGTAAGTAACGTGAGAAAGAAGCATGGAATGTAAAACGTGTGAGAAGTATGGGTATGTGATAAACATCGCACTTTGGAAAGAAATATGAAAAGTGAATGGGCTCCTAGATTAGCAAGAAGAGCATAGTGCTCATCAAACTCTAAATGACCATGCCTCCACTAAATTCAGA
>SNQJ01S0074447.1:56768-69341 GCA_010110895.2 Picea sitchensis
CTTAGACCCTTTATCTTCCTTGCATAACTTCAATCCCTTTATGACATGTGTGGGTGTTTCTTTTGAATTCATCATATTGAATATTTTCAATATTTCATGTGCATACTTGGACTGTGAAATAAATATGCCAGTTTTGGACCGGTGCACTTCTATTCCCATAAAATATCTCATAAGCCCCAAATCAGTCATTTCAAATTCATCCTTCATGATTGACTTGGATTCTTCTATGCCAAAATTACCAGTAAATATCAAATCATCCACATATAAACAAACAAGTTACCTTTCTGATTTGCTTTGGTGTACAATGTTGGCTCACTTTCACTTCTATGAAATCCATTCTATGTGAGATAGGAATCTATGCGACTGTACCAAGCTTTGGGAGCTTTCTTTAATCCATACAATGCTTTCTTAAATCTTTACACTTTGTCTTCTTGTCCTAAAACCTCATAACCTTGTGGTTGCTCCACATATACTTCTTCTTATAAGTTTCCATTAAAAAATGATAACTTTACATCCATCTGATAAACTTGCCACTTTTACTGCACAACAATGGCTAACACAGTTCTGACTATGTCCATGTGTGCAACTGGTGCAAATGTTTTATTGAAATCAATTCCATATTGTTGTGAAAAACCTCTTGCAAATATCCTTGCCTTGTGCTTCTGCACACTTCCTTATGCATCTTCCTTGGTTTTATAAATCCACTTGACACTTATGACATCCTTGTCTTCAGGTAAATCTACCAATTCCCATGTCTGATTTTTCTCTATGCATTTGATTTCTTCATCCATGACTTATGCCCATATATCATCTTTGGCAGCTTCTTCAAATGTTAATGGATAATCTATTTGTGAAAAAAAACAAAAAATTGAAAATGAATTTTTGCGTCTTCATTATAGATGTCACGTAGAATTCTTGTCTTTCTTGGTAACAAACTTGATAATGTTGGATCTGGAGAGGTAGAACTACTCGAACTGCTTTCTTGTGTTTGTTTCACTCTCCGTGTAGACTATGCACTTGTTTTTCTTACTGGAGTGTTTTGCACTAGGATTTGCATCACAGTGCTAGGTGTAGAAGGGACCGTGCACTGACCTGTGCATGGTGTTTGAAGCACTTCATCTTCTGTGTCATCATGCACCATTGCATCAATAATTTTTACTATCTTTGTTATGCTTCCATTCCATGCTTCAATCTCCACGAATTGAACATCATGACTGATTATGTATTTTCTTGTGGCAGGGTCATATATATTGTATCCTTTTGTTTCTTCAGAATACACAAAAAATATGCATTTATGTCCTTTGTTGTCCAGCTTCCTTCTCAATTCATCTGGGATGTGTGTGTATGTGACACAACCAAACACTTTTAAGTGCACCACATTGTGCTTTAATCTTGTTCAGGATTCTTGAGGAACTCTATTTTTCACACTCTTTCTCGGACATTTGTTCAAGATGTATATTGCAGATGCTACTACCTCAACCCAATACTCATTTTACAAATGTTTGGTTTCCAACATACTACGTGCCATTTCCATGATGGTTGTGTTTTTTGTCTTTGTGACACCATTATGTTGTGGTGTATATCGCGCGGTTAATTGCTTGTAGATGCCATGAACTTTACAAAGTTCTGAAATTTTCTTTACATGTATTCTCCTCCTCTGTTGTTTCTTTGACACTTGATGCAATAACAAGTCTGCTTCTCCACAAGTGATTTAAACTACCGAAAACAACCCAATGCATCAGATTTATGCCTTAGGAAATAAATCCATGTCTTTCTTGAGAAATCATCAATAAATGTCAGAAAATAAGTACTTCCTCCTATAGATGGAGTTTGCATTGGTCTAAAAATGTCTCAGTGTACTATTTCTAGTCGATCTTTTTCTCTGTAAGACTTTCCAATTGGAAATGATTCTCTTTGTTGCTTGCCAAATATGAAGCCTTCCCATATTCTTTCCATTTTTTGGATCAATGTAAAACCTTTTACCATGTCCTTTGTGTGTAGAAGATTTAGAACTCCAAAGTTCAAATGTCAAAATATGAAATGCCATAACCAAGAATCATATTGTATTTCATATTGGAATGATGTCTTCATTTATGTGCCACTTTTTCCTTTCTTGGTATTTCATGTACTATTTTATTAATTAGAATTGTGTGTACTTTCTACTATAAATGTAGTGTCTGACTACACATATTTTTCTTTACCAATAGCTTGTGTTGTATTTTTATTCTTTGTTGGATTCAATGTTAATGGGAACATCTTGTTACTTGTCATCTGGATTTTTGCAATAAGTTGATTACTCGAGCATTTATCCATGACCACACAGTGATTATCTTCCATGTAGATTCTGTATTCTTTTTGTAATAGTTTTTGTGTGCTCATAAGATTAGGTTTCATAAGAAAAACATAATATACATTACACATAACCTTTTGTTCTCCTTTCTTACTTAAAATGTTTATACTACCTTTTTCTAAGACAGTAACTTGGATATATGTTCCAAGTGTAACCTTGGATTGGATTGACTCATCCAAACTAGAAAACAATTCTATGTTTCATGCCATGTGGTGACTGCAACTTGAATCTAAATACCATACGTTACATGGACTTGCTTGAGAAATATTGCATTCAACTAGTAAGACTATAGTCATTTCTACAACTCACGTCATAAACATAGGGAGATTTTTGTTAGTTGCATTGATTAACTCATCTTGACTTTTCTTTTTCTGGTTATACTGTCTCTTTCTACACTCATATGCATAATTTCCATACTTTTTACAGTAATGGAACTGAATCTTTGATTTTCCAGTTCTCTGACCACTTGAATGAATGGTACTTGGGTTTTGACCTTTTCCACCAGCATTTCAAGGATGGCTACTGCATCCACCTCTAACAAAACTTCTTCCTCCACCTCTAGATTTAGTTCCCCCCCTTCCTCTTCCATGACTTATAGATTATTATGTGGAAAATGCATTCTCTAATGACATACTTGGCCTATTCAATCTGTTTTCATGATTAATGAGGGAAGCTTGCAGTTAATCTAGACTGAACTAACTCAAGTCTTTGCTTTGTTCTATAGTCAGAACAAGGTTATCAAATTTATTAGGACGACTCCTAAGTACCTTTTGAACAACTTTTTTGTCTTCTATGGTTTCACCATGAGACTTAATCTTATTTATCAGTCCAATGACATGGGTATAAAAGGAATCTATTGTATATGTACCTTTCATTGAAAAAGTTTCAAAATCTCTTCTAAGAATTTGAAGTCTTGAAGTCTTTACTTTGTCCATACCTTGATAAGAGGTTTTTAATATGTCCTATGACTCCTTGTATTTATTTGCGTATTCAACTCTTGGAAGTATCCTCTAATGCATGGGTTGATGTATGTAAAATAATGCATTTCTATCCTTCTTTCTTTGATCTTTCAATACATCCTTCTCAGCTTGTGTGAGGCCATTGTATGTTTCCTGATATACTGATTCCACATAACCATTATAGAATATCTCCCATACATATTGACCTCAGAGAAAAGGCTTCATAGTGAAGGACCACACCTCATAATTCTTTCCTGTAAAAGTGGGAGGTTGCAGATTTGAGGTATAAGCCATATTTCACTTTTCAACAGAGTTTCTGCTCTTGAAATTGTTTTGATAGAACCTTCTCTTGATCAACCTACATTTTATCAAACTTCTTTGATACCAGATCTAGGATCCAATGCACAGTGATAAACACTTGGATCCACAGGATGCAAGGAAACTCTGTGCAGCGTAGTGAAAAAATACTATGTGCCACAAGATTCGTCATTGAATCACTCGGGACTTGTCGCATAGTTCACAGATTACACAAAAGGTTGCACGATGTAATATAAAACACTTTAAGAAACAAATTATAAATGCAGAATAACAAACTACTATGCTTAGCACCTAAACTCAGAAATACAAATTGCTTGATATTAATAACCTTCAGTGCAGTGCACGTAGTTACATAATACAATAAAAAAGATGAGCTTCAACTCCAATGAATTTTCAACTCAGTTTATAGACACAGAGCTTGTTCTCAGACTTCTTCAACTCCTCAGTTGTTGCTGCTCTCGGCTCTTCTCTCTACCTCTCTTTTATGTTCTGCATCATCGACTAACTAAACAACTCAGACTTATATTGAATCCAATAGATACTTCCTACAGAAGCTAAGAATGAATTAACCTTAAACACTACCATTAATAAGACTGACTCTTGAACCACTTAACTGAATTGGAGAAGATAAAGATCAATTATATTTATAGCTTATTTTCTTTTCAACTAACTTTGAGTAAATGTTCAACTTTTCACTTGCATACTATCACAATGACTCACTGACAATTTGGCTACTCACAGATTGAATGATAGACAAATTGGCGGAGACATGAAGATCTCATCGACTTGTAATTAGTATTTCCAACAAGTTTCCACAATTGGAACACTTTCATATTCCTATTTTCACGTTACACTTTGTTGAGTTCATAATGTGACGTCACATTTTGTCCACAGATTCTATTACGAATATTCTATATTGATGCAACTGTCTACGCACTGAGAGTCATCGATATTTGTTAGTTTAATCATTTTAATATGGGTAATTTTAAAGGCGTTCTATAATTGTTTTACGTTTTGTCTTTTTTTGCATGAATCCGACCACATAAAGCTATCAAATTTTTACTGTTTTCTATTGTTTAAGAAAAAAATTATTCAGCCTATTGAAATACCACTAGGATACTCCTATTATAAATAACTAACCACTCAAATATAGAGATTGAACAATATATTATTAAATTTTAGACAAAATTGAATATAAAATATCTTAAAACAAAAATCACTAGGATACTCCTATTATAAAGAACTAACCACTCAAATATAGAGATCCAACAATATATATACCAAATTTTGGACAAAATCAAATAGAAAATATCTTAAAAAAAGAAAAAAGAAAAATCTAACTTAAAGCAGTTAAACTAAGGCATTTTTAAATTTACAGAACTAAGAGTTCCTGGTATTGCTCTCGGTAGGAAAGAATAAACACACCAATTTTCTATATATGTTCTAACTCACTAAGAGTATTTATGCTTTAAAAAAAATAAATTTATTGTTGATTTACATAAGAGATTAAGGGTTCTCCATTCTCCATAGATTTCAGTAGATAATGTCTATCATTTTTGGATATTATATTTACCTCTATAGGTGTACACCTATTGAAAATGGGCACATTTAATCATATTTTAACCTTAAATTCCAATCCTATGGTTATCAATCATCCTTCCAAATCAATGAATGAAATCTCATCTTCATAACTTTCTTGCATTTTGTGGGACTATTTAATTGTCACATTCAAATGATTAACAAACTTAATTCCAACCCTTTCATATCCGTAGTTAGTTCATTCCTCGCTAGCTTAATGTGAATTTTGTCGATTGTTTATTGAACCAAGGATTTTTCTGAGCTTACGAATTTTACCACCGGAAACCTTTGAGCATTCACCTAGTTTGAGGCCGTACTAGTCATTATTTACAATAATAGTATTTTCATCTACCTTAATTCTATATTTTTATTTTTATAAGCATGGTATACTTTTATTACCTCTTCCTCTTTTCATTGATCATTTTTCTTAATAACCTATTTATCAACTACCTTAATTCTATATTTTTATTTTTATAAGCATGACATACTTTTATTACCTCTTCCTCTTTTCATTGGTCATTTTTCTTAATAACCTATTTAGCAACTTAGAGGTCTAGGTATCACAAAAAATTTGAGTTGTAATCTTCTAATACTTGTCATATTACATTTCCACTTCCATTGATCCTCAATCTTCTTTCATGTGTTGAGTTATATTCTTCAATACTATTACTCCTCCTTAATAATATTTGTCATATTACATTTGTATTGATCGTGAATCTTCTTTCATGATATTCATTGCCATCCCTTTTTGATTGTTTACTTGTCCTTATATTCTTTAATACTCCTCCTTAATGAATATTTGTTATATTACATTTGCATTGATCGTCAATCTTCTTTCATAATATTCATGGCTAGCCTTTTATGATTCTTTACTTGTCCTTGGTACTTGCTTATCTTTAAGTAGTCTAAGCTTCATTTTTATGTTTTATTGGATATTGTGGTTTATTTGACCATTATCATTATATCCACCTGGATTAGTTCTTCCTCAATATTTTCTCGTACATCTACATAGGTCAATATCTGGATTAGGCTCATATAGCCTGAGTGGGCCTAATGGTTAAGAACATGTGTTTCCTCTTAAGAGGTCACAGGTTCAAATCCAGAGGGGGGTAGGGTATGTATACCTTCGTATACTTTACTAGTCAAATCACTGGGCAGAGGGGGGTCCCTTGTCCCACAAACAAGGGGGTCTCATACACCAATTTGGTGTGCTGGCTTGGTCGTGACCTTAAAAATAGATTATTATTATTATTATTATTATTATATTCCTAATTGGTTATCAAGACTTCTCTCAAGATTCTTCTATGCACCCTTTGTCACAGGTTTGATTCTTTCCCTCAGACAGTCAAGTCTTTCCTTCCTCATCATATATTTACAAAACAACCGATCTTACTATAGACTTGACTGTAAATGCAGACAACGACGAGTGCCAAAACTCCTCTTAGAAATTAGGATCTAGTGAATGTCATGCACAACAAAGATTCCACAGCCCAACACAATCACACAAGTGGATCTATAGTCTCTTGTATCCAAAGGAAAACAACAACGTGCTGGAATAACCTGACGGATTTTATTTTTCCTGGACACATCTTCTTTGACATAGACCTATCATCGACTCATCAACGCAGTCGACAGAATGAGAATTATGTCTACCAGACCAAGGATTTACTGGTCTTAACACCGGTCAAACATCCACAATCTCCATGCTCTGAACATGTCTAGACCCATCCGAGCAAGCCTATATTGATCCATTCATCTAATTTGTCTGTGCTTATGGCAATCGTCAAAGATAAACCATTAACGATCTAGAATTCATGATAGCAAGCAATGATTGGATTTCACTACTCATGGCCTTCTCCCCAAACCACGTGTCCAAAACAGTACAAGCAAATTGTTAGAGATAATTCTTACAGCTGTTGTAACTGTGAGTTAGCCTTACCACTATTGTAACTGTGAGTTAGCTCTTGTAACTGTGAGTTTCTATGTTAACTATTTTTAGCTAATTAGATCCACTTTCTTAGGATCTAGATTGTTAGGAGTCGGTGATCTGGATGCTATATATGTAACCTCCATTTGTTTCTGTAATGCATTCTATTATTGTGTGTTAATCTTGTGCAATGGTTTATCTCTCGATTTCTAAGTTGGTATCAGAGCAAGGAATGCCCTGACTCTCTCACGAGAGGGGCTGGAAGATGAGAGAAGAGTGATAAGTTGATTCCATTGTAGGATTAGATTAGGTTAGAGGGTTTGAATTTCTAAATTTTATGTGTGTTTTGTGAGATTGTTGTGGCAGACTCTCCTTGTGAATAAAGGATCACTGCATAGGAGAACTGACGAGGGTATCGCTGCCCAGATATTCGTTGATCAAACTGTGAGAGGTTAGACGCCTGTGCATTCGTTGATCAGTGACAACTGCGTGGAAGAAAATATATCCAGATCTGCTTTGGCGTTGACAGCAGGGTTCGATTTTCTCTCTGCCGAAACACTGATTCCCGTTGCAATGGGTGGACTTTATGTTCGGCAAGTGTTTGAGTTGGTTTGGTAGATTTGTTGTAGTGTTACATATAGTGTGATGTGATTTGTGTATGTTATATTATTTTTTGTTTGTAAAATTATATTGTCAAGAACCACTCAAAGAACAAAGTGATATAACTCAGGTATGTAGTTCTTGATGTTCTTTGGAGCTATAAAAATCAACGCATAACTAGTTTGAAGTCTGTTAAAAGTTGGAGATTTTTGTTGTGTTTCAATGCTTCAAGATCATCACTTAAGCGTTATCATTGTATTGATGTGTGTGTGTAAAAAGGTCATTTTGTAAGATCGATTACTGATTGTTTCAATATCGAAACTATTCTTCGGGGTAGTTTAGAATTGTTGATCCTATAGATACTTCAAAGATGGTCGGAAGCGGTTGTATTTGTGTTGTATGAAGTGGTAGCTCGAAGATGATGGGAGAGAAAGAGCATGCCTATGCAGTTCAAAGATGGGTGTAACTGCATATGAGGACCAATGAGACAGACATGACAAAATTTGTGTTGTAACCTTTTTGCTATGTTTTGTAATTTGTGATAGTAATATTTGTAATGTAAGCATTAAGAGAGGGTGTTAGAGATAATTCTTACAACTATTGTAACTGTGAGTTAGCCTTACAGTTGTTGTAACTGTGAGTTAGTTGTTGTAACTGTGAGTTTCTAGCTTAACTTTTTTTAGCTAATTAGATCCACTTTCTTAGGATCTAGATTGTTAGGAGTCGGTGATCTGGATGTTATACATGTAACCTCCATTTGTCTGTGTAATACATTCTATTATTGTGTGTTAATATTGTGCAATGGCTGCTCTCTCGATTTCTAAGTCAAATATTTTGGCAGATCTGCAAATCTCTCTTCAAATCTGTGAATGCGACTGCAAAGAAGTTTTATCTGTACTATCCTTTTGTTATCATCAAATTGTATTTGATGGGGCCTTTAACAAGGACTCTTCATTCATGTGATCTATAAATTCTCACAACAACTCATTCATTCCTTCTAACAAGAATAATTCATGTTGAATTATTCAGTAACTCTGCTTCACATATCAATGGCTCTAAGATGCAACAAACTCACAGAAATAAAGATTACATCTGACCATCTGAATATGCACAGATATTTAGATCCGATTCAGAGAACTCATGCTAAACAGAATTGGTAGATATACTTATTTTACTATACACTCGTGGAGCTACTGCTCAACAATTTTCTTCTCATCTCCAGCAGGAGGATCTACATATAGGAAAAAAAACTCAGCATTTTCCCTACTTTCTCTAAGCTACTCCTACTTCTACTGTTGTGTAGGATTATATCCTCACACTCCATGATCAAGGCCCTTTCCTAAAAGATTCAACCTGACTTAGCTCAGATACCATGATTCTGATAAATTGTGAAGCAAGAAATGAAAAGAGAAAGAATAGAGAAGAAATGGTATTCTGTATATTGAGAATGTAAGGAGAAAGTACAATGAGAAGAGTAAATGAAGTGATACAATACAAAAGGAAAATAACTGAGCTAAATAGGCTCAAGCAAATCAAGAAAAGAAAGTACAGCTGGCCAGGACAACTGGTAGTGTACAGTCAACCTGTTGAGGTTACATTATATTTAACACTCCCTCTTAAACTCAACAGTTACAAACATCAGAACTGATTATGCCCAAGTGTTGTCTCTGAAAATCAAAAACAGATTTTCCTAGTGGCTTTGTGAAGATATCTGCGAGCTGATCTCGAGAACCACATAATTGGAGTGCAATGTCACCATTATTGACGAGCTCGCGGATGAAGTGAAAGTGAGTGTCAATGTGTTTTCATTTCTTGTGAAACACATGATTTTCGGATAGAGCAATTGCTAAGGTATTGTCACAGAAGATAGGAGTTGGATCATTTTCTGTATGTGACATATCTTTCAATATTCTTCTCAGCCACACAGCTTGACAAGAAGATGAGGTAGCAACGACATACTCTTCCTCTGCAGAAGATATTGATACAATTGGCTATTTATTTGATGCCCATGAGATCAGGTTCGTGCCCAGGTGAAAAACATGTCCTGAGGTGCTTTTCCTGTCATCTGGGATGCCTGAAAAATCACTGTCTGTGTAACCAGAAAGTTGATTACTATCAGATTTAGTGTACCATAAGCCAAAATTGAGAGTTCCTGCAATATATCTCAAAATCTATTTTTCCATTTTCCAGTGAGAATCTTTGGGAGATTCCATGAATCTGGAAACAAGGTTGGCTGCATACATAATATCAGGCCTAGTTGTTGTAAGATACAACAAATTGCCTACTAAAATTTTGTACAGGATAGGGTCCAGTATAGGGCCTTAATCTTTCTTGCTCAATTTTGTGCCTAGAGGTATAGGGGTTTCTGCTGTATTGCATTCTTCCATGCAGAATCTTTTGATGATGTCTGCTACATATTTTTTGTGACAGACACAAATTCCTTTGGTTGATTGATCAACCTCAATCCCCAAAACATATTTCATGATGCCAAGATCTGTCATCTCAAACTCAGATTGCATGGAATGTTTAACACTTGTTAACTCAAGATTTCCAATATATATCATGTCATCAACATATAAACATGCAATCAAAATTTTACCATGCTGATCAGTTTTGGTGTAGAGAGTTGGCTCATTTTGACTTCTGCTGAAACCATTTTTGGTCAGATAAGTGTCAATTATGTTGTACCAAGCTCTTGGAGCTTGCTTTAAGCCATACAAGGCTTTCTTCAGCCGAGATACTTTGGCTGGCTGCTCTTGGAATTCAAATCCAGGTGGTTGATCGACGTAAAATTCTTCTTCTAAGAAACCATTTAGGAAGGCTGACTTGACATCCATCTGGTATACTTTCCATTTTTGTTGGGTTGCTATGGCCAATAGAGTCCTTATAGTGTTTAATCTTTCTACTGGAGCAAAGGTTTCACCATAATCAGTACCTGGTTGTTGTGAGAATCCTTTAGCAACAAGTCTTGCCTTGTGTTTTTCGATCTGCCATTTTTCATTGAGTTTAGTTTTGTAAACCCACTTGACACCAATACTTTTCTTGTGACTTGGCAAGTCAACAAGATCCCATGTCTTGTTCTTCTAAATGGAGTCAATTTATTGGTTCATGGCTTGAACCCAATGTGGCTCCTTAGTTGCTTCTTTAAAAGATGTAGGTTGACATGACATTAATGCAAAAAGATTGTGTTGTTCAAAATCATCCAACTGCTGATGGATTTCTCTCAAACTTCAAGTTCTCTGATTTTGAATTTCAGAGGAGGAGTCTCTGCTTGAAGTTGAGTTATCCTGAGAATTTTCAAATCATCCTTGTACCTGCAATCTTGGAAGAATAGGTAGAGGTATTTGCTGTCTTGAATTTTCTGTGTTTTCAGAACTTGGCAACAATGGATTTTGACTGTCCAGTTGCTGATTTTCTGATTCATTCCAGAATTGATTTTCCAGAAATTTTACATCTCTGTTGAGAATTAGTTTCTTGGAGATTGGATTGTAAAGCCTGTAGGCTTTAGATGTTTCACTATATCCAATAAAGATACATTTCTCACTTTTATCGTCCAGTTTCTTCCTTAATTCGAAAGGTATGTGAGCATATGCTATGCATCTGA
Source organism: Picea sitchensis (assembly GCA_010110895.2). Lineage (NCBI taxonomy): Eukaryota > Viridiplantae > Streptophyta > Pinopsida > Pinales > Pinaceae > Picea > Picea sitchensis. The sequence continues at coordinate 68,105 of SNQJ01S0074447.1, forward strand.
ATGTCCTTAGATGTGCAATATTTAGCTTTGTCCCACTCCATGATTCTTGAGGGACTTTCATCTTTAGACTTGTGGTTGGAGATCTATTCAAGAGATAAAATGAGCATGCTACTGCTTCAGCCCAAAAAATATTCGACAAACTTTTCTCTTTGAGAAGTGTTCTTGCCATATTCATTATTATCTGATTTTTCCATTCAACCACTCCATTCTGTTGTGGAGTATACCTGGATATTGTTTGCATGATAATGCCTTGTGATTTGCAGAAATTTTCAAATTCATTGGAGTTGTATTCTCCTCCTCCATCAGACCTAAGTGCTTTTATATATTTGCCACTCTGTTTTTCATCTTCTGCCTTGAATTCTTTGAATTTTGCAAAAGTTTCAAACTTGTGTCTACGGAAATAGATCCATATTTTTCTGCTAAAATCATCAATAAACGTTAGAAAGTAAAAGCTACCACCTATTGACTCTGTTTGCATTGGTCCACATAGGTTAGTGTGAACTAGTACAAGATGTTGTTTGTCTTGATTGGATGACTGTGGAAAACTAGTTCTCTTATGTTTTCCAAGTATGCAAGACTCACATGGGGAATTTTGTTCTTTGAAGATGGGAAGACCTTTGACCATGGAGTGATTTTGAAGAAGATTGAGACTCTTAAAGGGTAGATGTCCAAATCTTGTATGCCAAACCATTGTTTCATTCAGGGTGGATGCACTTTGTGCATATGGTTGAATCAAATCTACAGTTCTGAGTGTAAGGGGAAACATACTATTCTGAGTCATGTGTATTTCAGAAATCAACTTTTTGCTTGGGATTTTGTCATATATATTGCAAGATGTTCCCTCAAAGAGTACCTTATAGACATGTTCAATGAGATATCCTACACTTAGCAGATTATGTTTAAGATCTATAACATGATAGACATTGTTTATGTCTTTCTTTTCATTTTGTTTAGTAAGAATAGGTACAGTTCCTTTGCCTTGAACTTTGACTAAGGAATCATTTCCAAATGTAATATTAGATGAGATTGAAGAATCAATGCATGAAAGTAAATCTTTGTTACCTATCATGTGATTGTTGCATCCACTGTCTAGCAACCAGAGATCTTTAGGTTGTTCTTCAGTCCTGTGGCATGAGAGAAACATATCTTTTGAGGTTTCTCCCGTATGATTTGACACATGTGCTCTGCCTGAGAGTTGATCTGCTTGCTTCTTCCTGCATTCAGATTCATAGTGCCC
>SNQJ01S0074447.1:69351-80548 GCA_010110895.2 Picea sitchensis
TAAGAGTTTATGGAAGTTGGTGTTTTTTTCTACATTATTTTCTAAAATATATATTATTATAATTTTTTTTTTTCTAGAAAATAAAAATACATGTATTTAATATAATTTATTTGATTTTTTTTTTAAAGTAAAAGATTTTTTTTAACTCTCTAAAATATAAAAATTGTAAGAATATATATTTTTAATATATAAAAATAAAATTACTTTATTTTTGACAAAAATCATATATATCAACCATTATCCTTAATAGAAAAAATATTACATATTCCTATTTTGTGTATGACAATAACAAATAAAATAAAATAAAGTTACTTCATATAAATATCTCAAAGTTAACTTAAGACTAATTATAGCATTATAAAAAACATTAGTGGAGGATGAAAATCCTATTTTGACCTTGAAAATAACTATAAAACAAATTTATTAATATCAAATTTTGGAAGGGAAGAAAAATTTATAGTCAACCTCATATTAATAGCGAGTCAAATTGTGAATGGATTCATATCCAGGTAGAATAAGTGAATCTTGGTTATAAGAAAAAGAAACTAAACTTCATTTCATTGATTGGTTCAACCCTATTAAAAGTTAACCACTCCCTTCAAAAAATTGACATAAAAGTAGTAAATATTAACTTAATCATCCAAAACCAAAGGAAGAGATCTATTTTCCTAATATTGATATTATTAAAAATATTCTATATGAAAGGAAAAGTTATAATGTCATAAAATTAAAAAAATTATTGTTTTAATTAAAAAAATTATTTCATTAATTATTTTGTAAAACTAATTTATATATTAATCTTATTATTCTTTACTTAAATAGTAAATATTAACTTAATCATCCAAAACCAAAGGAATAAATCTATTTTCCTAATATTGATATCATTAAAAATACTTTAATATTCTATATTAAAGAAAAATTATAATACTATAAAATAAAAAAATATATAAAAAAAATTATTATTTTAATTAAAAAAATCATTTCATTAATTATTTTGTAAAACTAACTTATATATTAATTTTATGATTCTTTATTTAATTAATAAATAACAAATACAATTTAACAAAAATGATTTTATATGTTATCTAGCCAAAAATTCAATACAACGAAAACAACGTACTCTATCTAATATATATTTATATAATGTTGATCTATGGATATCCTATTTAACTTGTAAAATATTTAACCTGTAAAAGTATATTTTTGAAAATATTTAGATTTCAACTAAAGCCCATCCTTATTTTTCGAAAGATGAAGCATGCAAGTATATCTAATCTAAACCTTTAATTGAAATTGATGTTTTACTTATGTCCTAGAGTCTAACCATGATATCAAATCATATACTTGATGATGATGATTAACATCTATTAAGATTTGGTCTATAGGATCTTAAGAGGGTAAGTGATTACTTACGATTCCTTAAAATTGTGTTTATGTTCTCGAAAAAAATTGAGAGAAGTTTTCCACGATCACCATATTTTTTTTTAATTAAGAGGTTAGGAAGGTTGGTAGTGTGAAAAATATTTTGAAAATCATATTTTTTTTTAATTAAGAGGTTAGGAAGGTTGGTAGTGTGAAAAATATTTTGAAAATGAGATCTAATCTGGGTATAGGAAGAAAAATCTAAGAGAGAGAGTTTTTCATCTTCAACCTTCTTAGTGTCACAAAGGTGACACACTCTTTCATCCCATGGCATTTTAGGAATTGACCAATGCCCAGTTTCACTATGGAGCTCATGAGAATTTGTTCTTATATTATCAATGTTTATTTTTTTCTTTACACTCGTCAAAATAGATAGATAATTTTGATCTTCTAGATTAAGGTTGATTACATCCTTATAATACCTTAACTTGATTTTCCCTCTAACTCTTTATCACAACAATTTTTCTCAAATTTTGATTTGATTATATTTTTAATATTATCTTTATTCTGCAAAATGGTGTCTTCAATTATTCCCCAATAGTTTATCCAAGACTCGACATCTTTATGCCATCCTCGCTTGACTCGATGATGGTTACGACTGGATTTTGAAGCATTTTTAGGAAGCCTGTTGTCTTCCATGTTGGTTAATGTGTTCTTATACATTAGGTATCTAGTCATAGCCATGCTGTCAATGGGGGAGATGCTTGTTTCTAATAGGAGAATGAGATAGGGAATATTTCCTTTAATTTTGAGATTATAGGTTATAAAATTCTTTTGTATTTTCTCTATCTTTCTCCAGGATTCACAAGAGATACTACAACCCATCCATAAAGAATAACATGTAACAAGAGTCTCAAAGAGGAGTTTATTATTATCACAAATCCAAAGATCGATTGAATTACAATTGTTTTCAAGCCCATAATAAGATTTTCATCCCCCAATAATCATTTTGTCAATGCTATAATTCCAATTGAGCTTGTGGAAAATATCAATTCCAAGATATTTGTATGAAGTAACTTTCTCCAAGGTATCATAAGCGATTTTATTGGATTTAATAATCATGACCTTAGTTTTATTAGTATTAATAGTCATACCCATATTGGAGCAAAAATCCTTAAGGATTTTTAGTTGGTTTTCAAGATCGTGGGGATTCTTTGCCATAAGAACGATATCATGAAAATAAAGAAGAATATTGATAACTATACCAATAAGAGTATAGTCATATGACAAAATCGTAATTATTATAGATTAATTAGAAATGTATTAAATATAGAGAGGAATAAAATTATATATATATATATAACAAAATATTAATTATTGTAGATTAATTAGAAATGTATTCAATATAGAGAGGAATTAAATATATTTAATCTATTTATAATTTTATTTGTGTAAGTGCTTATTAGAATTGCCTTTAACATAAATTTATAATTTAATTTTTTTTTTGGAAAATTGAGTCCACTAGTTTAGATTTTTAATTATAAATTTTGTAAAATTATAAAAATTCATGAAGTATCAAACTATATGTTTAAAAAAGATTATAAATTAGGTTTTTATGTTTTTTATTATAAATTATAATTTAAAAATAAAATAAAAGATTAATAACTTAGTATTTTAATTGACAAGTTAGAAGACTGTTTGAAAGTTGCTCATTGTGTTGGATTGACTCTTACTAGTATAATAATCTTCTGTTTTTTCTATGTCGATAACATTGTTCTTATGGAACAAAATCATTATGATCTTAGTAAGAAAATTAGAATCCTAAAGGACCTATTGCTCTAGTACATGTATGACTATGAACGTTGAAAAAACAAAGGTGATGATCATTAAATCCAAGAACATGGCCTACAATTTTGTATATGACAATAATATCTTGGAGGAAGTGTCTTTGTACAAGTATCTTGGAATCAATATTCATCATAAGCTCAGTTGGAACTATATAATTGAAAAAGGGATAAATGGAGGGTGTAAAACTTATCATGGGCTTGAAGATAACAATAAATTAGCATACATTTGGCTATAGAATATGAAAAATATCCTATTTTAAAGTCTTGTCACTCCTTTTGTATTGTATGGATGTGAATTTTGGGTATGTTGTATCTCTCTAGAATCCTAGAGAGAGATAGAGTAGATCCAAAAGAATTTTATAACTTATAATCTCAAAATTAAGGGGAATATAGCCTATCCCATCCTCCTCGTCAAAGAGAGTGTTTACCCCATTTAGAGCACAACTATGATTAAGTACTTAATGTACAAGAACAATATGAACAACATGGATAACAAGAGGATCCCCATAATTGCTTATGAATCTATCCAAATTCACCAAATGTTCAAGCAAGAATGACATAATAATGCCAAGTCTTGGATAAATCATTGGGGAATAAAAGAATATTTTTTTATTTCAAAATATTGATGATATTAAAGATATTGTACAAGGTAAATTTAAGGACAATCTATGGTTAGATAAAGAATTAGAGGATAAAAGAAAATTAAGATATTATTGGAAGGTGATTAACCCTAACCTTGAAGATAAAAAGTATCTGTCTTTTTTTACTAGCATAAAGAAGAGAATCAATATAAACAATACTGCTAAAATAAGAATTCATTCTCATGAGTTGCATAGTTAAATTGGTCGTTCAAAAATCCCCAAAACACCATGGCAAGAAATAATTTGTCACCTTTGTGACACCAAGAGAGGTTAAAAATGAAAATCACTCTATCCTAGAATGCCCGCATATACCCTAATTAGATCCCAATTTCCAAATATTTGTCACAATACTAACCTTCCTAACCTTCTAAATCATCAAAACTTTAGTGATCTTGGAACACTTCTATTAGTTTTTTTCACGCATCAAAATAACATTTTAAAGAAATCCAAGTAATCTATTGCTTTTGTTAAGGTTCAAGAAATGTGCATTAACCATCATCAAATAAAAAAATTAAATTACATTTTTTTTATTTTTAATTAATTAATAATTAATTATTATTTTTTAAAGTCCACATTAATAAATATGTAATTAAAACTATATTTTCATATAAATTGTCATAAATAATTCCCTCTCTCTATATATAAGAAAATTATTGTATTATATCAAAAGGTTACATCAAGGAAACAATATACATGAGAGTTTTAGAATCTATGAAGCTACAAAAATAAGTTTGCAACAAACTATATAGCACATGTTCCAAGTTCATCTTATACCTTATCATGAGATGATTTTACTTATACCTTATCATTTGAGGCTATAGATAGTGTGTCCTTGTATAGGTTGAGAGAATGTTTTTTAACATATTGTACTATGTTTCTAGGATATCAATCATCTTCTTGTGTTGACCCATTGATCTCATAATGCTTGCATGATAGGATACATAGTGATTATCATGCTTATGCAATTTGCAAGTCATATAGAATAATGATTTCATGTTGGAATGAATGAAATCCTAATGCCTTCTCAAAAATATATAAAATTCGAAAACACTTCTCTTCAAAATGCTTGGAGTCCCTACAAATTGAACCTGGAAATCGATGTTCGAGGTAATGTGGGTGATTCATATTGGATCATTATATAATTTTTCATCTATCTTGGTACTTTCTAGGTGGAACAATTAATAGGAGCTAGCTTGTAGGGTTCATTTTTGTGGTAGCTCTCAATTTGGATATTTGGGGTTCAAAACCTTCCACATCCATCTTGAGGCATCAAATGACATTATTTGGGGTCAAAAGTTTGAGAGCATAGCTTGTTTCTCCTTGACTTTATTGTGCACATTGATAATTTTCCAATGGTGTGAAATTCAACTCAATGGGAGCTCATATGTGAAAGTTATGCCTCCCACAAGTTGACCTACCTTATTGACCACCATGATTGCAAGTGTATCCCATGTCAATCTTTGTTACTGTTAGACGACAAAAAAAATATTGAGGTATTTTTTCATAGTGCCCGAACACACATTCATCTTGTGGAACCATTTGAAAAATCCACTAGAATTGAGTTCTATTGATGAAAAAATTTTCTTAGTAGAATAAAAGGTCGCCCAAAAAAAGAGAAATTGGGATTTTTTACCTCGGAGAGAGAACTAAGATGCGATGAAAACCATCATGACAAATTCTAAGGAGATTACTACAGGATGGGAAAAGCAACAAACAATTTTAGAGTTAGCCAATGATGAGACCGGTAAGTCCCAAATATTTTATACTGAATTGATGGCCGCACAACCTTTTTGATGCCCCAATGATCAAGAAGATGAATATGATGGAACTGAAAGCCACTCATGTTACAATGGCTGATGCAGATGAAGTCTTTGATATCATGCATGGAATTCATTACACCCTTAATTAATCTCATAATCAATTTAAAGACTTTCTTCAGGAATTTATGAAGAAAATTCCTTTTGTCACGTAGTTACTCCATGAGGAAATTGGCTCTATGAAGAGCCAAATAATAGTGGTGGGATCATTCGAGGACCCAAATTTTTAGGATAGAGATTACACACGTGTACAAACATAGTTGCGCGGGAACTATAGTTTTGTGTGCACACCAACGATTGCATAGTAAATAACAAGAGGCACACACACTAGTATGAGTTATGGTATGCATGCCACATATCAAGAAGATATTGCATGCATGGAGAAATAAAGAAAAGGATATTCAAGAAATATTCCCGAATGATTTTAACTCAGGAAGCATGCTATATCATGGAGAAATTAATGGATGAGATGGAAAGTTAGTTGAGACAACCACGTCTCCAAAGAGGCTACATGGAATGCATTAGGGTGGTAGAAGTATGCAGAACTGGAATTCAACAGAGAAAGGAGCATAACTGAAGGTGATTGAGTGCCAGAGAAAAGAATGAAACAAAAGGGAGTGACTAATAAAAAGAAGGAGTTAGTCAGTGGTTTATTATTATTGGTGGGATCATTGTTCTTTTCAATTTTGAATCATTCAGTAGGTTTATGTTGAGTGCTCTACTTTGAGAGACGACCCAAGCTATGTTTTGTAAGATTCTTTCTACGAGTGGGTTTTTGTAATACATGTAGAGTCTGAGAGAAAGAACCTGGAGCCTATATTGAACCACTATAAGAATGTATGAGAGCATAGGGAACATTTTATGATAAAGGATGAGTCTCTTGGTATATGTATGTTACTTTTTGAATGAAGAAAATAAAACATGAAGTGATTCTTTTCCTTTGATGCGTTGATTATGTGTTCAAGAAATAATGTGTTACTTTTACATGTTGCTAGTCTTTAAGAATAATGCAATGGGATGTATGAATGTCAACTCGAATGTATTCCCTATGTAATTAACCCTTCATCACTGACACAAGACCAGGTGGTATCTGTTATTTTCATGGTGTCTCAGGTGAGACCTTCTTTATTGTTTGATTGACGATTAATTTTTTGATGCTTTGGGGATTTTATTGGTCAACTCTACACGAACCATGGCTCATCATCCACCCAAAATTAAGAAGGATGTGTGCAAGAAAGCCAACAATTACTAACACATGTTGCGATAGTCATGTGGGACTTTCAATAATATAGTAGAAGGTCCAAAACCTAACTAAATGAGGGTTGAGGATGCCAAAACCCTAACCCTAGACAAATATCAATATATGTTAAATATTGGGCCACTCACAGGAGAAGGGGTTCCATTATTTAGCATTGTAATTGCTCCATATCTGAGTAGAACATCTAGGAGTGGTATTTTGAGAGAAGAAAAAAGTAGGCAAGATATTTTGTAGTAGTCATTCAGGCCAAAATGTGAAAGGAAATTGCATATTGAATTTCCCCTGCTCTGTAATTTCATTTGATGATTGAAATAGTGAGTGTCCCTTTCTTTGTAATTTCATTTCATAGTTGAATAAAAGAGAGAATAGCATATGCCTCACCTTCTAAGTGGTTTTTATCTCATATTAGGTTTCCCAAGATACATATTCTATTCATTTGTGTTTATGTTGTGTTCATTTTACTATTCTTGTATTTTCAAAAATTCGAGAACTAAGCTAGTAAAAATTAATTTTGGATCTAAGGAGATAAATCACATAACCTAGAATATTTCATAATATTACAAGATCTTGTATGATGAACTATTATAGTGAAATATCCACAACAATTTATAAATTAGTGGGAGACTTTGACCAAATAAACAAAGGAGACATCATTAACCCCCTATATATGAATAGGATATCTAAATCTAAACAAATAAAAAGACCTCATTATATTACATATAACTAAAAAATTAGCTAAACAATTTTTCATGAAATAATATCACATCATTTTAATTTATTATAAAAATTAAAATTAAATAACCAATTAGTCAATTGTTTTTATAATCTCCAAATTCATGATATCTCAATAGTGTTACAAAATATAGTAATATTTTACAAATATAAACAATAACAATATAATGAATATTAATAATAAAAAAAATGTTTTAAAACTAAGTAATTATTCCTTTACATGTATAAGGATGTAATCAAACCTAATCTAGAAGATCAAAATTATGTGTGTTTTACAAGTGTAAAGAAAAAAATAAGAATTGCTAAGATCAGAACAAATTTTCACGAGCTCCATAGTGAAAGTGGGCGTTGGTCAATTCCTAAAATGTCATGGGATGAAAGAGTGTGTCACCTTTGTGACACTAAGAAGGTTGAAGATGAAAAACACTTTCTCTTAGATTGTCGCCTATACACATATTAGATATCACTTTCAAAATACTTTTCACACTACCAACCTTCATAACCTCTTAACTCAAAAAAAGTATGGATCTTGGAAATCTTCTCTTAATTCTTTTCAAGCACATAAACAAAATTCTAAAGAATCGTAAGTAATTACTTACCCTCTTAAGGTTAGATAGACCAATTCAATCATAGTGGACGTTAATCATCATCATCATCATCATCATCATCATCATCATCATAATATTATGAGAAAGTACACTTATAATAATCTTAGCCATAAATATTTTTAACTCATTTTTAAAATATCATTAAATAAAAAATTATGTCTATATATTTAATAAAATATTAGATACCATTAAACTTGTAATATTAATAGACGTAGTTATATTTAATACTTTGTAATATTTTTTTTTTGACAGAAGCGAGTAATGGAGCCTTTATTATAGATTGCAGAAAACCGCTAATGTTGTTACAAAGTAGAACTACCGCTAGACTAGCTGAAGATTACTTCTAGCCATATTAACTATTACATGCCACTTGGAAGCCAGACCTGGCTGCAACACAACTATTTTGATAACGCTCCTAACTTGCCCCAGATGATTAAAGAGGAATGCTGCCGAGCTACTCCTTCCCTTTCCCTTTGGACTGTGTTTTCCCTTCTGCGTGATCCTTGTTGAGTTGTTCCATCTGCTGTTCGAGATTCTTCATTCTTTTCTCGTGATCTTGATTCGGCTTGCCCAGCTCCTTCCTGAGCTTCCAGATCTCTTCGCTCAGGCCGGAGCGTGTGTAGATGATATCATTCTCGAGGGCCTCCATCCTTCTTCCAGCCTCACTGTCCAGATTGTGAAGGAATTCGTTCAGGTTGTCCATGAGCACCTGCAGATTTTCGAACTTCTCTTCTAGTGCCGTAAGTCTTGCATCCACCGTTGGCTTTGGGCCCGAACTGGAAGCCATCACGTGCTCCTGAAACCCTTTACTTGTTGTCCAGATTCTGTCGTGGATTGGCTCTTCTACACGCAGACTGCCTTCCTGCGATCTCCACCTTCCCGTGCTCATGCTTTTGTATCCCTGCGCTATCCTATTCGTGCTAGATTCTCTGCGCAGGTGGACGATTTTGGTATGATGACTAGCTGCTAACCTTATGGAGCGCCTTCCCGTTCTGAAGATTGCCCTCTCATTCATAGATTTCACTGTCCTTTTGTCTAAACTGGCCTCTTTACCAACCGCGCACCTGTGGTTTCTCATGATATGCTTCCGTTACGGGATGCCCCAGTCCTTTGTAACTCCATTAAGGATCAAAATGCTTTTCCCCAAATAGACTCCTTTGTTGGCCTCCTCGTCCGCCTGGGTGTTATTTCCACATAGAACATGAAACCAGCGAATTGCATGGAACCTTTGCTTAAGAAGCCGAAGTTTTTCAATGATGTGCTTTAGCTGCCCGTCCGAAATCCTGGTGTTTTGATTTAAATCCTGAATTAGGGACCTTGAGTCCCCAATCACGGTTAAGTTCCAAATTCCTAAGGAGATGGCTTGGGTCAACCCCTGCCAGAGGGCGAGAGCTTCGGCTTTATTATTTGATTCAGTTCTAAGGCCCCAGGCATACCTGGCGATTAAGTTCCCAGCAGGGTCCCTTATTACTCCTCCTCCCCCAGCTTCCCCTGGGTTTCCCTTAGATGCACCATCAAATGAAAGAATGTAGGTGTTTAGGGACTGTGTCCATTCCTCTAGTTCATCTTTGTCCAATCTGATTTCCCAATTGCATAGTGAGGTGGATGAAGGGCCTCTGGGGGTTGTGGTCTGAAGCCCAAGTTGGCGGATCCACTGTCCTTCTTCAATGCCCAAGGCCTTCGAATTGGAGGTCTTTATGAAGTAGCACGTGCTCTCACTGAAGAGGCTTTTGATTTTGATCGCTACCTGTGCTGGAGTTCTTTTCTCTTCTCTGAAGACCCGGTGGTTCCTTTCCAACCATAGCTTCCAGAGGATGAACTTCGGCAGAGATTTCCAAGTCACTGTGAGATGGCCTTGGTTTGATGTCCTAAAAGGGCACAGGGATGGCCAATTTGTGAACAAAAGATGAAAGTCCTGTGGAATGGAGGGGAGCAGAGCACCTAAACCAAGAGTAAGATTCCAGACTTCCGAGGCAAAGGGGAAGCTCAACAACAAATGAATTGTTGTCTCCTCAGCATGACAGCAAAGAGGGCATCTTGTTGGCCCTGTCCAACCTTTTTTCATGAGATTGTCTCCTGAGAGAACTCCATTTTGAGCTACTGTCCAGATGAATAAGTCCACTTTTGGGAGGGTTTTAACTGCCCATATTGCCTTCCAGGGCGCCGAGTCCTGCTGTGCTTGATTTCTTGGGACAAGGAGGCGATATCCCTTAGCTGAGGTGTAGATTCCTGCATTGGGACCCCATCCTATCTTGTCGTTCTTTGTCTTCCTGAGAGGAGTTATTCCTTGTAATGCATCCTTGAGACAACTCCACTCTGCTTCTAGGTCCTGGGGCAGTGAAGCGATCTCCCACCCGAACCAAGACTGAGTTTCATCATGTTGCCATGCCGAGATATCCCAGAGGCTGTAGATATTATTGAGATGCATCCAGTCTTTTAGATTCTTTAGCTCCAGCCCAATTGAGATTGCTGCTCCTCCAAGAACCGAGTCTTCCCAAATGTTGATGCTTTGCCCATTCCCCGGGATCCAAGTAGTATGTGGAAGAAAAGCTAGTAGCGCTTTCTAACATAAATTGAATATTGGTGATCCTTTCGCTGCTCTAATGGGGCGACTTAAACATTTCTTTCTAGGCCCTCGGAAATACTTCCTCCAAAGGGATCGCTTGCTCCAGCTGATTGATCCTGTGATGAGGTTCTAGATTTTTCCTCTGCATGTCTTTTATTTGAAGGCCCCCTTCTGGATATGATTTAGTAAGCTTTCCCCATTTTACCAAATGAAGTCTGCGACCTGTTTGCTTTCCTCCTTCCCAGAGGAAGTGTCTGATCATCACCTCAACTTTCTGGATAACTGTTCTTGGCGCTAAGAGAAGGGCGCTTTGATAAATTGAAATGCTGGAAAGGGCTGCTTTGATGAGGACTAGTTTTCCTGCCA
>SNQJ01S0074447.1:80598-99003 GCA_010110895.2 Picea sitchensis
TGTTTGCTTTCCTCCTTCCCAGAGGAAGTGTCTGATCATCACCTCAACTTTCTGGATAACTGTTCTTGGCGCTAAGAGAAGGGCGCTTTGATAAATTGAAATGCTGGAAAGGGCTGCTTTGATGAGGACTAGTTTTCCTGCCAAATTTAACCAATTGGCACCCCAGGACTGAATCTTGTTTTTGATTTTTTCTATAATTTTATTCCAGCTTGCTACTTTGGATCTAGTCTTAGTAATAGGGACTCCTAAATAAGTGAAATCTTCCTAGCTAGTGCTTCCGGTGATCCCAAGGATGCCCGATATCTCATGCATTTCTCTTGGATTTACATTCCAGCCATAGATTTTACTCTTGGCTGTATTGATTACACTACCAAAAATGTTTGTGAACACGTCCAATTCCTTCTTGAATTTTTTTGCAACTGCTGCACTTGCGCCTCCCAGGAGCAGCGTATCATCCGCATACTGAGCGTGATTTATGTCCTTGACCCTTTTTGCGATACGCAGTCCGGATAGGTTTTGCTGAAGCTGCCCAAACTCTAATTGAAGACTTAGTACAGAGGCCTGAATAGCATACAGAAGAGGGGATAGAGGGCATCCTTGCCGGAGACCTCTTGAGGCTTGGAAAAACCTTGTGGCTCTTCCATTGACCAGAGGAGCTATCCACAGTCCTGAGATGCATTCCTTAATCCAGCTTATGAAGGAGGGTGCAAACCTAAAGCATTCCATTAATTGAAACAAAAACGTGTGCCTTACTCTATCGAAAGCATTTGAAAGATCGAGTTTGACAATCATACCTTTATCTTTCCGTTGCAGGCTTGAATGAAGTGCCTCTTGAACGAGAATGATATTGTCCGTTATGCTTCTTCCTTTAATAAATCCTCCTTGGTTCTCTGGGATGATGGCAGGGAGAACGCCTTGAAGTCTGTTTGCTATCAGCTTGGTAAGAATCTTATAGCTGGTGTTGCATAAGGAGATCGATCGAAATCTATCGAAGCTGGCCGCTCCTTTTTCCTTTGGCAGTAAAGCTAAGAACGAAGAATTCGTGCCTCCTCCAATTTTGGCACAAGCTTGGGATTTTTTAATGAGCTTCATGAGATCAGACTTAATTATATTCCACCCATGTTGGAAGAATCTGGCCGTGTACCCATCAAGACCGGGGGCTTTATCAGGATGCAATTGATCCAGGGCCTCTTTTATTTCATGTTGGTCTATTACCCTTGTTAAATTGCTGTTAACCTCTTCTTGGATTTTTGACTGGATCAGATTCAAAGGATAGGAGGTTGGATCGCTTGCCTCTATATGGGTCTTTGTATAGAGTGCTTCAAAAGTTTGCACCGCTGCTTCTTTGATGCCTTCGAAGTCCGTAATAGGTTGACCCTGGGAGCGAATTTCTGTCACCGTTTTGAACTGCTTCCTGGCCTCTTCTTTCTTTTGGAAGTAGGCGGTATTCTTGTCCCCTGCTTCGAGCCAGAGGCATCTCGATTTCTACTTCCAATGTTTCTCTTCTTCTCTGCAGGCTTGGTGCCATTCTTTTTGCATCTTTGCCTCTTGTTGCAGCGATTCTTCCGAGGGTTCTACCCTTTCAATTTCTAGCTGGTAAGCCTCTAAGTGTTGTTGCGCTTCTAGGCGTTTGGAGATGGGGTTTGGCAAATTTTTGGCCCATGCTTTCAATGCCCTCTTTAATTTATGGAGTTTTTCTTCCCAAACGTAAAAAGGAGAGCCTAAAATGGATTCATTCCAAATTTTGGTTACTAGGGCCGTGTAGCCTTCTTCTTGGATCCACCTTGGGTTGAAGCGAAAGAAGATTGGCCCCAGATTAAAATCAGAGGTCAGAATTAACGGTATTGGCTTATGGTCTGACACGCTGTGAGGGAGGATAGCGGAGTCTATACTTAACCCTAAGACGAGGAAGGATCTTTGTACAAGGAATCTGTCCAACCTTGCTGCAATATGCCCTGGCCCCACCCTCTTGTTTGACCAAGTGAACTTTCCTCTTGCTGGCTTTATATCCTCCAGCTCCCAGATAGACATTATGTCCTCGACCCATTCCCTTTCTTGATCCCTAACTCTTGAGCCCCCCTTTCTCTCGGAGGCCGAAAGGGTGAGGTTCAGATCGCCCCCCAGGATGATATTATCCAAAACGTTGTCTTGCATAAACTCTCTTAAGGAATCCCAACAAGAGATTTTTTCTTCAGCCAAAACAGGAACATATAGATTAAAAAGACTTACTTGTCTTCCGGTGTCCAGTTGGACCAGACTGGTGTAGATCGAGTGTTTGCGGCTTTCATATTTGCGTAAGTCATATTTTTTGGAGTTCCAGACCGTGCCAAGGCCACCTGATGCCCCTCTGGCACTTTCAGCAATACCACTGCTTGCATTCCATCTTCCTTTGACTTTCTGGAGGAAGTCACGTCCCTCCATCTTGGTTTCTTGGATTAGCAGGATCTCGGCTTTAGCGACCTTGATAATATCTTTCATCGCTTCCTCCTTGGGTGTGCTTCCGAAACCTCTGCAATTCCAAGACACCAGCTTCATTGATTACCTGAGGGGGTTTGATGGCCTTCCTGGAAGGCCTTGGATTTCTTCCTGGTCTGTATGACTTTTATGACCTGCTTTAGGGTTGGCTGCGACCCGTTCAATACATCCTTGTAAGTCTCTTTTTCCCTCTCCACTATTTTGGATTTCCTCCCTCTTCTTTGCTTCTGCGGGGTGAGTTCTATGTTGCTGTCTTCCTCGCTGCTGCTTTCTGAATGAATCTCGCCCTCTTCCCTTGCATGCACTTCCCATGGTTCTCTCGACTTGTGCGCTTGACCATCCCTTTCCTCTTGCGTCGAAATTCCCACTGGATCCGAGGTTATGCGTTGTGGCTCAGGGTCCTCTGGACTTGGATCCGTAACCCCTACTGAGGTTCCCGTTGTCTTCTCAGCGGTAGCTACCTTATTGTTGTCCCGTGCTTCTTGGTTGTGACCCAAATTTGCTTGAGGTGCCCGATCCAAGCTTGGGCCCTTTTCCCTTGAGGAAGATTTTGTCTTACCAACCTGTTGCCATCCTTCACCTGCGTCTTTGGTAGTGCTTAGCTCTTTGGGACAATTCCTCTGAAAGTGTCTGTATTCATGGCAACCCCGACACTTGAACGACAGTTGTTCGTAGTCTAGTTTTTGAAAGTGTTGCCAATCCCCTACTTTGAGCTTGACCGATTCTGGGAGACCTACCTCCAGGTTTACCTCTACGCAGATGCGGGCACACGACTACTGATCTTTTGGATCCGCGTTATCAATGTAGTTCCCGAGACCATTGCCGATTGCCTGGAGCGAGGGGTTGTTCCAGCAATGGATTGGGAGGTTTGGAAGCCTCACCCAGACCGGGACTTCTTTTGGGACCTCCAACTCCGGATCAAAACTTGGGTGCCATTGGTTTAGGTAGACGCCTTGGGGGCCCATGAAATATGGCCCGTTCCTAAAGATCAAATCTCGATCAGCCTCTGAGATGAACTCAAAGATGTAATAACCTCTGCCAACTGCGTAGCAGATTACGCTGTTCTGGATTAGGGGTCTCCAATTTCTCTGTATCCAGTTGTCAGTGGTTTTGGTGGAGGGCCAAATCCCCATGAATTGACCCACCAATCCTCGCTCAGCTAACGAGACCGCAACTCTCATTGGCTGATCTGGGGGCAGAACGATTTCAGGGATCGAATCTAAACGTTTCACGAAGCTTGGGGGTGCTGCAGCTGTTGGTTTCTTGCCTTGTTTGGCCAGCAAATTTCGAAATGCAATAAAGTGAGGGGGAGGAACGCGGGGTTCCCCTCCCTCCTGGGCGGCCATGGACGTGTTCAGAAAGCGGCTAGGTTAAAAACCAACGCTCATGCGACCGCTAACGACTGGAAGTTATCTTTGATGTTAATAACTGATTTAATACTTTGTAATATTAATAGACCTAGTTATATTTAATACTTTGTCATATTTTGGATTAAGAGTGTGAAGATTTCTTTTTACCTTATTTTTATTTTATTTTATAAAAAAAAAATATAAAACAAATTTAAAAGAGAAAAAGAAAAATTATACTAATATATAACTAAATGAAATCAAAAACCATTTATGATAATGAGAATAATTTAAAATACTATTATATGATAAAACAACAACCAAAAAAAAGTATGACAATAGATTATTGTCTCTCCAACAAAATACAATTGAATAGAAAATCATTTACATATAGGTTAGAGTATCAAATTTAGAATGCACCAATATAGTTCAACTATGAATCAATTATTCATCTAAATCAATCCAAATTTAAAATGCACAATTTTATTTGAAACGAATACATTATTCATCACAAATATAAATCTATTGATATTTAAAAATATATATTAAAGTATTTTACATGAAAAAATAATTTAATCATCCTTTCATCTCCCAAAAACATACAAATCCATTGATGAAAAAAGAAATTTAGAGAATTAACCGGAATTCGTTTTCCTTTTATTTGAACTTGTACAAATGCCTTTTCTAAAGATTCTCACACAAAGATTATGCATACTTTACTTCCTATACTTTTTTTATATAGAAATTTGAAACGGTAGGATATTGTGTTATGTGAAAATGTGGAACATAGTAGACATCTTTGAACTTTAAGCAATTTTTGTAAACTTGAGTTCTCAATTTATTAGGTTTTAATTTTTTCAATAATTTTACAAATAAATAAATTAAAATTTAATTTTAAAAATATAAAATTTATAAAAATTAAAATTTGATTTAAAAAAATAAATTTTATATAAAAAATTAAATTATTATATAAATTTTAAATTTTAAAGGTTGAAGAATTTATTATATAGGTGGTTTCAAAATGGAAACATAGATATAAAATCTCAAAACTTCCCTAAACACTAAGCACGTGTATGTCAATGGAGAATGATGCAATGAAATACTAAGAAATTGTATGTCAATTAATGGAGAATGATGTAATGAAATGAATGTTATTTATGAGTTATATTACTTAGAGAATGGAAGGAGAAAGTGTGATGCCAAAGTATCCAAGTGTTCCAATGTGATAGAATAGTACAATATGAATATGAAGCGCACGATTGTGGAATTTTACATAATTTTATAAACAACAAGAAAATAGAAGAGAAATATAAATAAAATAAAATTTATAAATAGCCTCTCTTTCATTTAGCAGGAAAAGAAATAGTTTATTACCCTTAATATATGATAGTGAGAACTTTTCAATTCAAGGCGAGTACAAGATTTATTGCACAGGATTGGTAAAATGCTAAAGAAAATAAACACAGTCTATTTCCTTGAATATAAATATATGATAGTGGGACTTTCTAGTTTAAGGTGAGTACAAGATCTATTGAATTGGTTTAGTAAAGTGCAATCATATAGACTGATAATGTTGGAATTTCAAACCCTAAACAGTTCGTCAAATTTAACGATTTTGACAATCCGAAAACTTTGTTTGACTGCTGAATACAAGGGCAATAACATTATAAGTATTTAATAAGTAAAAAATTCATATTCTATATAAGAGTGACCAACAACTTCGGGCTAGTAACCAATAAATTATAGTGAGAAATTAAAACCTCAAGAAAATGGAATAGTGCGTGTAATGGATTATTAATTTTATTGTTTACATTTTCTGAATAAAGTATACTACATATTCTGCACGGTCCGTGTTGGATAGAAGAAATGAACAAGCTATCTTAATCATTTGAAGAGATTTTTATCTTAATCATTCGAAGAGATTTTTATAGTGATAGAAAATTTTGAGATTCAGTTTTTATATTATTAGAAATTTTTTGGATTCAAATGTGTGAGGTTGTGAAACATCCAACATTTTGAGAGGACACTCTACCAATCATTAAAAACATAAACAATTCTTAAGATGGAAAAGAATGTGTTAAGATTTTCCTTTATAGATAAAAGGAGGATGGTAACCATCTAAGGAAGCAGATAAATAATGTGATAATAAAAATGAAATAAGATAGGCTTAAACTCGAAAAATAATAATTATAAGTAGGGGAAATAATATTAAAGAATTAGTTGATAATAAATGAAGAAAATGTTAGGTATGATAAACAATAATAGATATGTTAGGTGTATATAATTAGTTAAGAATAATTGTACATCAATTAACAGTGATAACAATAATAATAGAGTTGAAAAAGATGTTAAGGTGGAAGAATGATAATGAAAGGTAGGAAACATGATAAATAATTAAAAATATGTTAGGGTAAATGAAGGAAGTTGATAAAATTAGAATAATTAAGGGAAAATGGGGGTTAAAAATGAGAAGAATTGAGAAATGGAAAGAAATGAGATATAATTTTTATTTAAATAAGATGGAGTGAATTGAAATATTTTGGGAAATATTTTGGTAGAGGTGTTTACCAAATTTCTTGCTCTTGAGGGAAATATTTTGGCAGAGGTGTTTACCAAATTACTTGCTCTTGCGAGAAATATTAAATAGGTAAAACTAGAAGAACCTTTAAAGACCAGATAAAATCCCCGATTATTGAACATATAGCTAATACCACCTAGAACTGAGTTTTCAAACAATCTATTATGGAACACTCTTTTAACTCCAAACACTTCATTTTCTTTAACCAAACCAAAATTTTAGCCTCTTCCCCTCATTACTCCTCTTGGCTCATTGGAAAAAACCTATAAATTAAAAAACACCCAAACAAATTCAACCGCAAAGATGACTACAAGTTGCGTCATTCATGAAAACCTACCATTCACCACCTCTACCATTCTTTTTGCTCCCTCTGAATCATTTCTTCGTCTTTGAATTTGAATTATATACACTTCAATTCACTTCTTCTTATTTAATGAAAAAAAAACCATTTTTCCCTTAATTATTCTAATTTCATCAACTTCCTTCTCTAACCCTAACATATTTTTAATTATTTATTATGTTTTTTACCATTCATTATCATTCTTCCACCTTAACATCTTTTTAAACTCTTTATTATTATTGTTATCATTACTAATTGATCTACATGTATTCTTATTCATTATACTTAACATCTTTATTATTATTTCTCATACCTAACATTTTCTTCATTTATTCTTAACTAATTCTTTAATTTTATTTCTTCTACTTATAATTATTAGTTTTTCACCTTTAAGTCTATCTTATTTCCTTATTATTATCACCTTAACTTCTGGTGTAATTATTTATTTTTATTTTTCTTACATATCATTACTACTTTACCTATTTTTATTCTCAAGAGCTCTTATCATTTATTTTTCTCTCCTTCTCTTTATGTAACATCTCACTCTTGGTGCACACCTGATTGGACTTATTCTTTGAGGACACTTGTGTGCAAGTGATTCGGTTCATTGTACAATTGGTTGTTTTGATTATGATTTTGAGATGTTGTGGATTTGATGATATGTTATTTTTCTATATTTATATCGACATGTGCTATTGACTAGTTTCTTTGGAGTGTTCAGGATTCTCGACATTATAGGATGTCAATGGCATCGATGGATCTCCTTGGACTCTGGCTCAAGTCAAGGAGAGGGTTGTTATGGTTTGAATGTTTTGATATTACAGATGTGACATATGACTAGATATTATGATGTTGATTGTTATAGCTAACACGTTTTATTGATGGATGCAAGCTGACAATAACTTGCTAAAAAAACTCACATAGGAGTAAAGGGTCATGCGTGACAACCAAAGACATTGAGGGACATGTGTGGTAGAAGCCCTGTCACAACCTACTAACACTCCCACTGTGGCTCGAATTATAGGTTAATGATTACCTAGTTCGAGAGATCCACGATCCCGTGAGGGCAGACTGTGACAGTCACTCACAATGATTCTAAGGGGCACATAATAAGGTAGGGTCATTATTCCTTAGAGGCCCTTAGTCTCCCAAAAGGTCACTTGATGGAGTATTGAATCCAAGGGTTTGACGTCTACCAAAATCAGTCAAAAGGCGAGTGACACCCTTGGAGCATGCAGTGCGTCTTGAAGGGAATGTCATGTCAATAAAACACGAATGCAAGCGAGTGGAACCCTTAGAGCACATAGTGTGTCTTGAAGGGCATGTCTCCATTTTAACTCTAGTAATTTAATAAACCTATTAGCTTGAAAATTATGCCTCCTTAGGACCAGGTCGGCCTTAAAATGAATGATGGTATGAGTAAAGTTTAATAAAAAAAAATTCCCTTAATAACTGTCGCCAAACCTAGTGAATTTAAAACCTAGGTCTAAGTAGAGTATGTGAACAAAAAAAAAAAATCTAAATGGACATATAACAAGAAGGGGGTAAAGAAAATTCAAACATTAATAATTAAAGTAAAATAGTATTGAAGGTTTAATTACTAAAAGGCTAAATTTTTGTTTTTCTCTAAACTTGCTAATTCCAAACTTAGTTAAAAAGGGGAACTTAAAGAAAAGGGAGAAACTCAAAGAAAAAGGGGAATGCCTAACTTAGTAGGGAATCTAGCCTTTGAAAATTTCTATTTGTGAACTCAACTAGGCTTTAAGTAAGGCGTAAGTCATTTAAGAATTGTAAGGGAATAAAGGAACACCCAAGAGCGTTTTTAGGAATTCTTTTAGGTGGGTGAGGGAAATAGGAAATTTAATTAATTAATTAATTGATTTTCTGGTGCAACTAAGCGATCGAGTGACATGTGTACGGGGGAGGTTTATCCTAATTAAATTTAATAAAAATAATTTAATGAGGGTTTGAAAATGTAATCAGTAAGAAAAATCTATAAAAAGAATGGTGGAGGAGGAGTATGGATCACGTCTGGTATGTGTAAGGTTACGCTACTGAAATTTTATCTTGACTGATTTTTTCCTGTGGGAGTTGGGATACCCAACTAAAAAAACAAGTGGTAGATTGACCTTGCAAAGTGAGCTGGGAGATAGCATTCTCTAGTATTGTGTGTGTGGCCTCTTTGTAGCTCGGGGGGCTCAGGGGGAAGAATAGTACCCCTAACATTGGTTGGGAGGTACCAGTGAGGTCACAGCGGCTGGAAAGAAGGAGTTGGAGGAAGCACGAGCACAAAACATTCACTTTCAGTTCTTCGCATTTGGATACAGTACACATGTGTATATTTTGTATTTAATAGTAGTTAAATTCCATGTATATTCATCTCTCTAACTTTGAAAGAACACATGTTTAAATTGTGTAAAAAAAATTTAGTTAATTTTTTGTATATGAATATTTATCATGGCGAATGTACGCATTTATAAATTGGTTGAAAGTTGGTTAAATTTTGTTTCTGCACCTTCTTGGTTCGCAATATTTAGATGCGTTTGGGTGCATTAGCTACTTTCATTTGTTGATTTTATGGTTTATCGATGTAGTATTGTAATTGATCTTTAAATGTTCCTGAAAATGATGTTCAGTTTTCTTTGATTTTTTCTTTGATTAATAGTATATTTTGTTACTAATATGGTTGTGATTTATTTTTTAAAACTTATAGCTATGATCCTGGACTAATATATTGAAGTTTCCTGAATAACAAGATCATTATTTATTTCCATTAGCTAAGGTGATCTGAATCAATACTTCTGGAACCATGTAATGCAATAGAATTGTATGCACAGTTTGGATGCATTATGTCTTGTATATTTGATAATGTTGGAGTATTAAGGAATGTTATAATGTAATATCAATGTGGGAAATTGAAGATTCTTCCTCTATTTCCACTTAGCTATGAGTGTATTTTATTTGTTCCTTTCAAAATAATATAAAAAATTTCATGTACAGGCATGACTAAGGCAGACCCTTTCCCTCTATAAAATTTATAAAAAGGTTCAGACTATTCGATGTGGGAATAAAATAAATAAAAGGTTGAAGCTATCAAATATTCGATGTGGGAATAAAATAAATAAAAGGTTGAAGCTATCAAATAATCGAGCACCACGTTACTTGTTCCCTTTTATCCAGGGTTGCCGTATGCATATGCCACCAAGATTTTCCGCAAACGAAATTATCATGAATGCAACCCAGTCTATTTTCTAGAATCCAGTTTTAGTAGGTCAGTTTTCCAACAAGTCATCCTTACAGCCACGAGTTCACTCCTGGAGAGTAACCAATTATTTCTCTGCAACGATCGCAACCCTGGAAGGAAAAATGCGATGTTCCTGATGCCATGGTTTTTTTTATCCTTGAACGCAACAAACATCACCTGCTCCAGCGAATCTTCCATGGGATCTTGCTCGATTTCTTTAGGAAATTGCATTCACTCCCTAATTTGTGCATTAAAGGAACCTACCCTCCTTGGCCCATTTTTCAATGACTTACCTGACCTGGAAACTGTCCTATTGCAGACTGTCAGCAAATATTTGAAGCCCTTTCTCATCGCTGACTTCCAACGATTGTTTCCCCTCAGTTTGTTAGTGCCATAATTTATGGAAGGTGGCTCAGTCCTCCTCGAAGATAGCGCACGTAGGAGAGGCCATCTCAATGGTTGAAGCTTTAGATTATTGGTTCAATGTGTAAAGCTAAATCAACTCATAATGATAAACAATTATGAATTTCAATCATAAATATATGTGTATTCGTGGTCGTAATGATATTCAAGATCCTAATTCATTTATATATATAAATGATTACTTTTTATTTTATACATAAATGATTAATTTTTATATATAAATAATTTAGTTATCGGTTCACTGTATAAATATAAATCAACTTATACTGATAAACAAATAAGAATTTCAATTATGTAGTTGTAATGCTATTCATGCTCCTAAATCACGTATTTGGTATTTATTTTGAGAGAAATTTCAGGGGATTTCGAAACGCTTTTTGTGTGGGCATTTGGAAAAGATGAGAACAATTTAACCATGAGGTTGAATAAAGAATTTAAACTTTTAAGGTTTGATAAGGAATTTATAAGAATGGAGAAACCTTATGAAATTCAAAATTAATAAAATAGAGAAATCACTTGAAGCTTCGGGATCGTTCTCACCATGCTCTTCACTGCTGCCACTACCCATTTAAAACCATATTGTACAATCGTTGCTTTCAGTTTAATTAAAGTACGCAGGAAAATTTAATTACCTGTGGATGTTCCAGTTCTTACAGTTGATATTTTCGTTTTATTAAAGTGTTTGTTTCCATATTTTATATAGTTAATGTTTTTACAGTTATCGGCAATTACTTTATATGAAAAGGTGAGTTAAGGTAGAAAATAGTTATATTGTTTCAATGCTGATTATTGTGATTGTCCCTTTATATTAGTTTAATTGTTTTGCAACAACTTTAATATTTAAATTATGACCATAGCGATTATGGCAGCGATGTAATGAAAACAATGAATGCATATTGAAGGAGATGAATAAATTGGGTATCTAAAGTTTTTAGTGGTTAAACAATGAATATGGTAATTATATCTTATGATAGTTTTAATCATTTCCCTTGTTACAATAGTTAAAATAATTCCATTATGGTTATGGCATTAGTCCTTCAAATAGTTTAACAAACTGTTTTGCATTAGATTAATGGTTTAATGGTGATTATTGCGTTTATCGCTTATAATAGTTGTAATTTCCTTTATGACAGGAAATTAAATAAGGACATGTTCAATTCATTAATGTCGCCAATGGAATCCTCATCGGACAAATTGTGATTATTAATTATAGGTTGTTTTATTATTTATGATGTTTAAAGGGTTGTCTTATTTTAAACGAAGGCAATGAAGTAATATCATAAGTTTTCATAGCAGTTGAGGTTGGATGCTTGAGCTTGAATAGTCCTAGGATGTTAAAATGTTAATAAGATACTTCTAGATAGTTGCATTTTAACCCCGTTTTGTGTGTAGTTATTTATGCCCCTTGTTGGATTGTTTGAATAGAGTGCTCTCATTATATTTTTCTTTTAATGTGTGACAGTGTTGGTTGGTTTCAGGCAACGTTGTATTTTGTGTATGAATTAAGGTTTAGAGTTATTTACGTTGCTATTGGGTTCCTAGCGCACTAGTCGTAATGTTGCGACATGATTCCTTGAAATAGGATCATTGCGAGCATTGATTGATAAACACATATGATACCTGTCTTGGGTCATGTGCTTTCCTTTTAGGGCATTATTGTTCATTGTAATTGATGTTGTACATGGTTATGTAATGTCTTAATGTGATTGGTTTCTTTCTCACCGTAAAGGTTCTAGTCACTTGTGTCGTTGATGATGGTTGTGTTGGGTTGATCTTGATTTTGTCAGTAATCTTAGTCATTTTTATTCTTTTCCTGATTGAATGTTCGTATGTTGCCTAAGATGCATGATGTGCTAGTATGCTAGGACGTTGTGTTGTATGTTGCATAATTGGCATGCGTTGTGGTGCCTGATTGCATTTTAACTGTCTTGCCTTGCGTTAAAAAAAAAAATGCTTGTTATGCATCACATGTTATCGTAATGATGGGGGTCGTTACATATGGTATCAGAGCCGGTTCGACCCATGACTTGGGATCATTATGACTTCCATTGATTATATATTGATTATAAAATGTCACTAATTAAATTGATTTGTATCCGTGCAGGTAATCATGGTTAGAGAACGTTGGAGAGGAAGATGATGGGGTGCTAGGGGAGGAGGTGTGACGCTTTGAGTAGCATCTACACTTGAGGATTCTAACCCCCAAGGAGAAGAATAGGTTGTTGGACAAGAACAAATAACTGTGGGAGATGTGGTTGGGTTGATGAGGTCCTTCCAGAGGATGTCAGAGGCCCTGATCAACCATTTGAATAGAGATGAGGTCAGGGTGTCGACATCTCTTGTGGGTCTACCGTGCACCTCGACCGATACTGGTAGCATTCACCGTGACCTCAAGAATGTCAAATTTCCAGAGTCCTTTAGTGCCCCAGACAACGCAACCATAGAGGCATGGTTGGAGAATATGGTGATGTGATTTACACTTCACGACTGTACCACCAATACCAAGGTATGCATGCCAGTCTTTCAACTGAAGGGGAGCACTCTTCTATGGTGGAAGACGCTCCTGCCATAATTGAACATGGTCATCGAAGATGTGTCATGGGAACTGTTCGAGGAACGGTTGCGGGAGAGGTATTTGTCTGAGGAATTCATTGAGTGTCATCTCAACGAGTTCAACACCTTTCAATAGGGTGGTCATACGGTGCCTGAGTACGCGGCCTGTTTGATGGAGTTTCTTTGGTATGATTCGCACAAGAATACTGAGAAAATTAAGGTCAACAAGTTCATGTTTGGCCTTAATGTCATCATTCGTGCAAAAGTGAGGATTGCGATGCCTTAAACCTTGCATGATGTTTTCCAGAAGGCCCTCATATCATAGGAGGAGCTCATTTGTGGGGGTCAGATCAGGACTCTAGAAAGACCAACAAGACTGACAACATCATGTGTGCAGCAGCATCAAACACCAGTTAGGCATGCACCAGGGTATCGAGGCACCTTGAGAGGATCCACCTTCACTACACTTCGGAAACCACCGTCTCAACAGAGGACTCCTTATAGAGGACCACAACACTAGAAGCAACGTCGACTGCAATGACAACAGTTTAAGCATGTTCAGTAGAACACACCAGGGTTTCAGGCCGGTGGGCCATCAACTTCTACATCAGGTAGCAGGAAAACTCGACCAAAGACAAGGTGATGGACATGTGGAGAGCTACATTACTAGTGTGATTTCGCAGTTGAGAGGACTGGAGTATCTGGATTAGTCAAACCCACTACCATGGGATATTTAGGGAAGGCCCATAAGATTCATACAATGGTGCATAACTGCTAGGAAGCGCACCAATCGACTTTTCTCAAGACGTCAAGTATCGTCCCTGACCAGACCCTTAGTATTTTGATAGATCCTAGTGCTACAAAGATTTTTATTTCTAGTGCCACGCTCAAAAGAATTAATTTAAAGGCAGTCGAACAAGATGATTTTAGCTTTGTAGAAATGGATTTGGGAGCCAAACAAAAGGTTGGAGGGAAGTTTATGGGTTGTAGCCTTAACCTAGGAGAGTTTGTCGCAAGGTCCAACCTGTATGTCACGATCTTACGATATTAAGACATCATGATCGGTATGGACTCATTGGCATCATATGAGGCAATACTCAACTATAAGACAAAACAATTGAGTTTGGTCGATGATGAGGGACAAAGATGCATGATTTTAGGTAGGAACTAGGGATTCTCCCTAAGTTTCATCTCTTCCTCATAGCTACGGAAGAGAATTCACAAGGGATGCAAGCTTTATGCGATCATTTTTTTAAACGAAAAGGGTGTGGCAGAAGTACTAGAAAATCTTTTGATAGTATTAGAGTTTGCATATGTCTACCCAGAGGAGTTGCCAGGATTTTTGCCTAAGAAGGAATTGGAACTTACCATCGACCTAAAACTAGGAACCAAACTGATAACAAGAAATCCTTATTGGATGTCGACCCCAGAGTTACAGGAGCTGAAAATGCAACTGGAAGAGTTGTTGGACCTAGGACTTATACGTCCAAGTGTGTCACCATGGGGTGCACCTGCTATTTTCATATAGAAGAAGGATGGGTCATGGAGACTGTGCATTGACTACCATCAATTGAACAAGGCAACGATAAAGAACCAATATCCGTTGCCAAGGATTGACTATCTGTTTGATCAGATGAAAGGCGTGAAGATGTTTTCAAAGATCGAATTGAGATCAGGGTATCACCATTTATGGATAAATGAGGATGACATCCCTATGACCACCTTTAAGACAAGGTTTGGACATTATGAGTTTATTTTATTACCGTTTGGACTGACGAATTCCCCAGGGGTATTTATGAGTTTGATGAATGGGGTGTTCTGCGAATACTTGGATAAGTTCATCCAAGTATTCATTGACAATATCTTGATATATTCTTGGACGAGGGAGGAGCATGACAAGCACTTTCTATTGGTACTACAGTTTCTATGAGGGAACAAATTGTTTGGGAAGCTATTGAAATGCTAGTTTTATTAATCGAAGATTAATTACTTAGGGCATTTCAACTCCGACAAAGGTATCGTTGTGGATCCAGCAAAGGTCGAGGATATCATGGAATGGCCTATCCGGACAAATGTCCCAGAAGTGAGTAGCTTCGTGGGTTTAGAAGGATACTATGGAAGGTTCATCGAAGGTTTTTCGAAGATAGAAGATTCGATTAGAAAATTGTAGAAGACGAAAAAGAAGTTTATTTGGACTGAGAAATGCACAAAATCATTTTGGATGCTCAAGGATCTATTCATGAGAACGCCAATACTAAAGGTCCCTAACATGGACGAGGAGTTATTGGTATGCACTTATGCATATAAGTAATGCTTAGGTGGAGTCTTGATGCAAGACGGTCGTGTGATCGCTTACATCTCAAGAAAGTTGAGAAGGTATGAGGAGAACTATGCGATGCATGATTTGGAGTTGTTAGCCATTGTATATTCCTTGAGAGTTTGGGGACACTAACTTATTGGAATAAAATTCGAACTAAAATGGACCAATGTGGTTTACATCACATTTTTACACAAAGAGACTTGAACGCACGACAAAGGCGTTGGTTGGAATTGCTTAGTGAGTATGATTTCAATATTACTTACATAAAAGGAACAACGAATAGAGTGGTTTATGTGTTGAGTCAGAGACCACGGATATTTTTGGTGATTCCTCTTGAGACGAATCTACATGAAACGATTCTAAATTTATAGCACAATGATGACTCGTATAAGGAGGTCCAGGATTTTATAAAAAAAAACACAATGATGGTGCCAAAATTTGATGGATTTACTGTGGACAATGACAAATTATTGAGATTTAATAATCAGATTTGTGTACCACCCAACAATGAGTTGAGGAGTTTGATCCTAAACGAGGATCATAGAGCAGTGTACATGGATCATCCAAGAGTGATGAAGATGAGGGAAGACCTTAAACCCTTATTCTTGTGGAAAGGAATGAAGGCCACCATATTCAACTTCGTGGAAAGATGTCTAGAATCTCAATAGGTGAAGGTTGAACATAGAAATCTGATAGGATTATTACAACCACATGTTATTCCAGAATTGAAATGGGAGGTCATTTTTATGGATTTCATTGTTGGATTTCCACTAACGAAAAGAAGACATGACTTGATTTTTGTAGTAGTCGACACTCTCACAAAGAGTGTTCATTTTATTCCTGTGCATATGACATACGAGGCACCTTACATAGCTAGAGTTTTCATCAAAAAAATAGTGAGGCTCCATGGGGTTCCTAAGAGGATTATATCTGATTGAGGGTCAGTGTTTATAGGATGATTTTGGACTATTTTCTAAGAGGCCTTGGGAACCCAACATAACTTTAGTACCCGTATCCCCCTGACATAGAAGGGAAGACTGAAGGAATGAACCAAATCTTAGAGGATATGTTGTGTATGTACGTGATGGACCAACATAAGCATTGGGTATAATTCCTTCCACTAGTATAATTTGCATATAACAAGAGTTATCAAAGCACCATCAATATGGTGTCATTCATGTTTCTTTACGGGAGACCATGTTGGACGCATTTGAGTTGGGATCTGCTTGAGGATAGGGTCTTGGTGGGACCAGAAGCAATCCAAGAGATGGAATATCAAATCCAAACAATAATACAAAGGATCAAGGAAGCACATGATCGACAAAAGAGTTATGTCGATGTGCATCGTGTCGACCGTAGTTATGAAGTTGGAAATCAAGTCTTATCGCAAGTGAAACCGCACAAGAGTTAGATAAAGTTGTAAAAGGGTGTTATAATATATCCTAGGTTCATGGGACCCTTTGTGATTGTGGAAAACAAGGGCCCCGTAGCCTATCGACTAGCCTTGCCTGATTGTTTGAGGAGTATGCATGATGTTTTTCACGTATCTGTTTTGAGACATTATTTTAGTGATCCTACACATGTGATTGAGATGATTTCATTGCAGGTATTAGACAAGGTTGCGAACACAGCGGAGCCAATCTGAATTTTGGACCATCACATTCGACATCTACAACGTCGAACAATATATCAGGTCAAGGTCCAGTGGGACAACTATAGTCTGCACTCGACGACCTGGGATGACACATATGATATGCATCAACAGTTTCCATTTTTGTCTAATAGATAGACATATAGATATTATGATATATTTTATTTCGACACATATATATTGTGAAACTTAGGGATGAAGTTTAAAACAAGAGGGGGCGTATGTAACATCCGACTCTTGTGCACACCTGATTGGACTTATTCATTGAGGACACTTGCATGCAAGTGATATGGTTCATTATATGATTGGTTGTTTTGATTATGATTATGAGATGTTGTGGATCTGATGATATGTTATTTTTCTATATTTATATCAATAGGTGCTATCGACTGGTTTTTACAGAGTGTGCAGAACTATAGACATTAGAGTATGCTGATGGAATCGATGGATCTTCTTGGAATCTAGATCAATTCAAGGAGAGGGTTGTTATGGTTTGAATTTTTTGATATTATAGATATAACATATGACTAGATATTATGATGTTGATTGTTATAGATGACATGTTTCGTTGATGGATGTAGGCTGACGGTAGCTTTCTAACTAAACTCACATAGGCATAAAGGGGTCATGCATGACAACCAAATAATTTGAGGGAGATGTGTGGCATTAACCCTACTGCAACCTACTAGCACTCTCATTGTGGCTCAAACTGTAGGTTAACGATTACCTAGTTTGAGAGATCTAGGATGTCGTGAGGGGAGACTGTGATAGTCTCTCACGATGATTATAAAGGGTGCAAAATAAGGAAGGGTGTTTATTCCTTATAGGTCCTTAGTCTCCCACAAGGTCACCTGATGAAGTATTGACTCCAGGGGTTTGACGTCTGCCAAAATCAGTCAAAAGGCAAGTGACACCCTTGGAGCATGTAGTTCATCTTGAAGAGAATGTCGCGCAAATAAAATAGGAATGCAAGCAAGTGGCACCCTTAGAGAACGTAGTGCGTCTTGAAGGCCACATTGTGATTTTAACTCTGGTAAGTTAATAAACCTAGTAACTTGAAAACTATGCCTCCTTAAGACCTGGTCGGCCTTAAAATGAATGATGGTATGAGTAAAGTTTAATAACAATTTTTTCCCTTAAGAACTGTTGCCAAGCCTAGTGAATTTAAAATCTAGGTTTAAGTAGAGTATTTTAACAAAAAGAAAAAAAACTAAATGGACATATAACAAGAAGGGGGTAAACAAAATTCAAGCATTAATAATTAAAATAAAATAGTATTGAAGGTTTAATTATTAAAAGGGTAAATTCTTGTTTTTTTCTAAACTTGCTAATTATGAACTCAGTTAAAAAGGGTAACTTAAAGAAAAGGGTGAAACTTAAAGAAAAAGGGGAATGCTTAACTTAGTAGGGAATCTAGTTAAAGACCCTGCTTAAATAAATGTAAATGATTATTAAATTATAATTAATTTAATAAT
>SNQJ01S0074448.1:0-15148 GCA_010110895.2 Picea sitchensis
TAAGGAATAAGGCCCCCGCCTTATTGCGCGCCCCTTAGAATTTTCATGAGCGATTGTCGCAGTCTACCCTCACGACATCGCGGATCCTCTCAAAACTAGGTAATCGTTAACCTAAAGTTCGAGCCACGGCGAGAGTGCTAGTAGGCGGTGGCAGGGCTGTTGTCCACCCCTCTCCCTCAACCTCTCTGGAATCGTGTGTGGCCCCTTTAATCCATATGTGAGTCTGGTCGGCAAGCTATCGTCAGCCTGCATCATCAAAAATCGTGTCAGAATATGTCAACATCATATCATTAGATCAAAGAAATATCACAGTAAATAAATCAACCCAAATAGCACACTCCCTGACTCAATCCGGAGTCCAAGGTGTTCCACCGATGCCTCTGCATCCTCAAGGTCAAAAACCCTACACACTCAAATAAAACTGAGTCAATAGCACCTGTCTACATCAAATAGTAAAACATCAAGTCGTTTGTCAATCACATCATAAGTATAAATGGTTTAACATCACAAAAGTCTAGATCACTTGCGAGCAAGTGTCCTCAAAAATAAGTTTTCTTAGTGCGCCAGAGCGGGATGTTACAATATCTTTCCTAAAATATTGAATAGATTATAAGTGCAGATTAATATTCAAAGTTCTTGTTAAAACCAAATAAGCACAAAACCTTGATGGACTCTGTCAATCCTTGTTCCTTTGAAAGTAAGAACTGAGCTCAATCTATTGGTAGACTTCAAGGACTATACATCTCATAGATGGATAATCGGTGTATATGGGTGGACTTTAAGGACTATACATCACATAGATAGTAGGATAATCATTGTAAATGGGAATTTGATCAGCTTCATTATCCTTTTCTATTTGTTGTGCTCAATCTATTGGCGGACTTTAAAGACTATACATCACATAGATGGAAAGATAATCTGTGTATATGGGAACCTGATCATCTTCGTTTTTCTCTTTGTTGTGTACATTTCTCAATTTATGTTTCAGGGCTTTGCCTGATGATTTCAAACATAAAAATTCAATTTCAAACATAGTTATTCCTAAGTAACAAAGTATTCAAAAATTAGAAAGCAAGTAAATTAAGCAATAATAGCATACACAAAAATGAGAATAAACTTAAAAAAAAAGCAACAAGAAACGTACCAAAAGAGAATGCGATGTATATTAATTGGGTGTGAAAGATTAAGATCAACTGCAAAAGCATCAACCAACTTGCTTACACATAAAATTTCTATAAAAATTTCCAATTACAAACATCTTTTAAATTAGATGTTACAAAGACAAGTAAAAAGAAACAAGAGATTTACCGGAAAGTCTACAAAAGTAATTAGCCTCCTATACTACATTTACTCCCCTTAATCAATAATCAATCAATTATGATGTTTCGTTAGAAGAAATCTTTCCCTGTATACATGGTTACACTGATTTTTCTATCCAATTTGATAAAATAATTTTTCTACCTCGTTTATGCTATTTTATTCACCTTAATCTATGTATAGATAGTTTAACTTATTTTTCTGTTCAATTTGAAAAAATACAATTTCTACCTAGTTCAATTAGCAAACCTTAATCTCTGTATAGATAGTTTAACTAATTTTTTTATTCAATTTGACATAATACAATTTATACCTAGTTCAATTAGCAAACTCTAGTACAATAACATTTATCAAATCTAGTTCAATGACCCTTTCTTGCTTCCAAGACTCTTTCAATTATGACTATATTATAGTACAAAAAAGTATGCAACGATGACGAGAACAGAAAAAAATACAAATATGACTAGAACAAAAAAGCATACAAGGGTGACAAGAACTCCGTTAAATTATGAAAACCAACAAACCTAAAGCATAAGTAACATGATGACACTTCTAATTGAAACGGTAGTAAAATTTTAAAAATGGTAGCAAAATGTCTGATTTTTTTTGTTAAAGGACTACTATGTCACCAAACATACATCAGTTTGGACAAGATATTTGCTCCTCACAACGTTGTTGAAATGATTTATGCACGTGAAACGGTTTATGCACGTGACTGTAATCTTGTTCTTGACAAAACATTTTACATGACTAAAATTACCTAGAAGATCCTTATATTAATATGTGACTTTTTTGTTAAAGGTCTTATGGCCTAAGTTCATGTTAAAAAAATCCCAAAAGCTCCTTTTATTAATATGTGACTTTTCTGTTAAAGGTCTTATGGCCTAAGTCTTAGAATATGAAAGATTGTGCTCATTTTACCATTGACAATACCCTTGTCACCCAACCATAGGCCGAAGCCACCCTCCGAGCATCTTGACCTTGACAGAGAAAAACACTAGTAGCAATCAATAGCCAAGCAAGGCTAATGCACCAAGCAAGAATATAAACCAAGTTGATCCGATAGTCCCACCCAGAAACTGGCACAACAACTTCCCCAGAAATTTGCACACAAAAATACCAACTACAGTGCACAGAAATTGCTCTTGCAATTTTGAGAAGTGTGAATAATGAGAAATGGCAGCCTGTATTTATAGTGGTCTGGCAGACTTACTAGGGCCGACTTCTCCTTTTGGGTGCTAATTAATTCACATTAATTTTGTTTCTGCAGCCAACATCTCGTCTAGGGTTTCCTTTACTTCTTTGTTTCCTTCTGAAATATTCTAATCTCATCATAGGTCACAATAGAGGTTCATACCTYCCGAAGCTACGCTACCATAATATCAACACTWTGTTCATGTTAAAAAAATCCCAATAAACATTAAATATCTACAAACTTTCAATCCATGAATGACTTTTTCTAAGCATTCTACAATCTTCATAGATTGTATTACCTCTTGATTTGAAAGAGATAAAAAGTAGTTGTTGAAGTACATATTAACCAACATTTACATAAAAAAATAAAAGCTTTTTCAAGATCAGAAACAAGTAAGCTATGGCAATATTGATCAACATACATGACAAATTACAGTTAAACTTCCTGTACTCAAAGAGGAAGGGCAACAACTGAGTAGAAAGTCCCATTTATCCGAGAACTAGAAGACATACCCTCAACCATTGCTAATCAAAAATTAATATACTTTGTTTGACCCACCCACTCTCTCATCAAAAATATTTCCTAACATGTTTTTCTAAACCATGACTTCAATTTCTAAGCATGGGTTGAAAGGGCATTTGGCTAGTTCATATTAGAGACTGCCATTTGCGAAAGTGCATAGAGAAATTGCAATACTTTACAGATGAGAACAGAGAATAGCCATAGGGTTGAAAAATAAGAAATATGTATGGCACATACTTTATTCACATGCCTAGGAGCATAAGGGAATCCTAAAATTATATTTAGAATAGCATGAAAAATATTAAATAAATGGTGGTGATATTTAAAAATTTGAATACCTTTCTTGCACACAATAACTCTCTTGTGCTTAGCATTATGTGGTCTTGTGAAAGAAAAAAAATTGCCAATTCAATTTAATATTTAATTCTCTATAGATCACTACCCTTTACACAAGAATATTAATTTAGTCATCCATATATCACTAGTAGTTTGCAGATGAGAACAGATAATAGCCATAAGGTTGAAAAAGAAAAAATACATATGGCACATACCTATTCACATGCCTAGGAGCATAAGGGAATCCTAAAATTATATTTAGAATAACATGAAAAATATTAAATAAATGGTAGTGATATTTAAAAACTCACATTTCTTGCACACAATAACTCTCTTGTGCTTAGCATTATGTAATCTTGTGAAAGAAAAAAAATTGTCAGTTCAATTTAATTCTCTATAGATCACTACCCTTTACACAAGGATATTGGATGCATATTTCATTTATAAAACATTAAAGTTACATATTAAATATAATGTATGGCAAGCCATCGACACTAATCCCTTATTGTATATACATGATTTATTTATAAAGCATTATAGATATACAATGGAGAAATTGACTCTATAGCAAGCCATCAAGACTACGCCCCTTGCTATAAGTATATGGCTTGAACTTTGTATTTCATCCAGCAAAGCACAAATACAATGAAATGATGTTAATGACCACATACAGATGGAACACAAAAGTATGAGATGTACAAGTAAAAAGTACAAAATATAAAAGAAATAGCTTTCCTAAAATGTTGAGGAGATTATATGTGCAGATTAATATTCAAAGTTCTTGTTAAAACCAAATAAGCACAAAACCTTGATGGACTCTCTATCAATCCTTGTTCCTTTGAAAGTAAGAACTAAGCTCAATCTATTGGTGGACTTTAAGGACTATACATCACACAGATGGAAGGATAATCCGTGTATATGGGAACCTGATCATCTTCGTTATCTTTTTCTATTTGTTGTCTACATTTCTCAATTTATGTTTGAGGGCTTTGTGTGATGATTTCAAACATAAAAATTCAATTTCAAACATAGTTATTCCTAATCAACAAAGTATACAAAAATTAGAAAGAAAGTAAATTAAGCAATAATAGCATACACAAAAATGAGAATAAACTTCAAAAAATAGCAACAAGAAACGTACCAAAAAAGAATACGATGTGTATTAACTGGGTGTGAAAGATTAAGATCAACAGTAAAAGCATCGACCAACTAGCTTACACATAAAGTTTCTATAAAAAAATTCAATTACAAACGTCTTTTAAATTAGAAGTTACAAAGACAAGTAAAAAGAAACAAGATATTTCCTGGAAAGTCTACATTTGTGTTTATTGTTGGTGGGCATCAAAATTAATTTCCATAACAAATTTCTAGGGTAAATATTAATTTCAAATCAAATTCATCTCAACAAATTTGAAATATGGAATCGGAAATTTAGAGGGAAAAAGAATTTTCATTAATGTTGTTCACAAATAGAAAGAAGTGTACAGATAAAGATAGGATGGATTAACATTGCATGAGAGTATGGATTCCAATATTCATCTCTATGAAATTAATAAAATGAAACCAAAATCAGTGGAAATGTCTTCAAGTGTCTCATCATCTTGTCAACATGCTACCTCTAAGAGTTTTGCATAGAAAAAATACTTTGAACAAGTCATTTGTCATTAGAAACCAATTCTAAATAAAAAATAATGAGGAACTTATGTATATCCATTTTAGTAGCATTCCATTTCACGGGTTATGATAGAAAAAAATATTTCAAACAAATAATTAGCAATAGAAAAAACCAATGCAAATCTCAATCTTTGTCGAGTTCATTATTACTATCACAGTTTTGTCATATTTATTAGTTTTGTCGAGTTCATTATTATTGTAAAATGAATTAGTATATAAAGAAGAAAAAACACCATACCACTCTTAAGAAGAGTTAGGCCTCTCATTATCTAAACAAAACATTCTACCTTAAAGAGATTTGCATAGAAAAATTACTTTAAATAAGTCATTAGAAAGCAATTTTAAATACAAAATAATGAAGAACATAAGTATATCATCTTCTTAGCTACATTCCACCTCAAGGGTTCTGCTAGGAAAAAAATATTTAGAACAAATAATTAGTAATAGAAAAACCAATGCAAATCTCAATCTCACAGTTTTGTCGAGTTCATTATTACTGTATTTTATTAATAAACAGAACATTTAGCTTCCCTAAACAAAAAACAATAGAATTAGAGAGTGAACTTTTCAATATTCTACAAAATTTCAAAACACATGCTTCCCAAAAAAAGATTTAACGGTTATTACTTCAAATAGAGAAATACAAAAAATTAGACAAACAAGGCCTCCCTTAATGTTGCTTATACAAAGAATACATTGATCGTGAAGTACACACAAACATGGACATATATCCCATATGGATAGCATATCATTGCATCTGAATAGAATATAGATTCCAATATTCTTTTAAAATTTCAAATTACACCCATCCTGGAAATTAATGGTCGAAATGAAAAGAATGTGTAAGAGAAGAAACAAAACAAACAATGGAATCATATCAATATAAATATTAAAAACAAAGAATATACAACAAAAATAATAGAAATTCCCATAAATATCAAATGAAATTCCCATATGTAGATTAATGAAGTTGATAGGTCTCGGTTTTATCAAATGTAGTATCCCTGTATTTTGTTAATGTGCATTGTGGTGAACTTCCATTAACAAAACTATTTATCTCCAAATAAAACATTTCAATATTTTATTAATTTATAAATGACATGCATTAGAAATTAAAAAGTTGCAAAGAAGTTGGAAAATACCACCAAAGATTGCAAGAAGAAAAACAATGGAAAAATATAAATTAATGTTGTTTCACACAGAAAATCGCATTGATCATTGATCACACATAAACATAGACACATGCCTATAACATTCTACAATATAATAAAATATAAGAATTCGCATAAATATGAAAATGCACATCACCACTCCTGAATACACTTAATGAAATTGATCACACATAAATATAGACATATCCCTATAACATTCTACAATATAATCAAATATAAGAATGATCATAAATATGAAAATGCACATTACCATGGAGTGGACTAAGGAGGAGGGCTCTGCAAAACCCTAGATCCTCCCAAGAAGGTAGGTCGATCACCAGGCAAAGTGCATCAGAGAGAATACAAACCAGCGCCTTTCCTCAACGAATGGATCCTACTGCCGCAGGAGTATGGGTGCAGAGGAGGGGGGGAAAACCCCCTCATAACGCAATGTGGCGGCCAATGAAAAACCTGGAACCAGAACAACACGACCCACCTTTGAGCCGCCGTCGCAGTTATGAGAGCAGATACTGGCCAGGGAGCAAGGCCACAAGGCGGACATGGACACAGATGCAGGAACCTCTCAACCGAAGAAACCACGAAGTTGGGAACCGGGCCAATGCATTCTGCAAATGGAGAAGCCACCGAGGTACCTCATCAGCTCAAACAGAGTGGGCGAGCACACGCAATTCATGCGGGAGCATGCACTCATCGGAAAATTTCTAGGGCTATGGTCTGCAGAAAGAGACCTCAACAAGTGGATCAAGCACTGGTGGAACCCCAAAGGTGACTATGAACTTCAGCTCAGCTCCAAGGGCTTCTTCACAATCATCTTATACAACCTAGAGGACAAAGACAAAATCTTTGAGAATGGGCCATACTTCTTCAACTCGGCAGGGTTGTTCCTCCGCTTCTGGACTGAAATATTCATCTCGGACAAAGAAGATTTCACCATGGCTCCGGTTTGGATACGCCTGTACTCCCTACCACAAGAGTTCTGGTTGGAATAAATACTAATGGGCATAGGAAATACCCTAGGGCAATATGTGAGGGCGTGAGAGGCTACTAGAAAGCGAAAATATACTTCTTATGCCAGGATCTGTGTGTATATGAGCATATCCAAAGCACTCCCTGGGGCGGTCACCCTTGAATACCAGGATGAGGAATGGCTGCAAACTCTAGACTATGAACACATACCATTCAGATGCCGAAGATGTCATGAGCATGGCCACCTCTACCGAGACTGCCCTCTCATCAAGCAAGCCACCAAAGAAAATGATAACAAGAAGAGGGATGGCTACACCACAGTCACATCGAAAAGGAAAAATCCAGCAAAGAAGCAGCCCACAAATCCCAGACAAAGCATAGCCACCAAGAACTCATACGATATTCTAGAGCACTTACCAGAAGAGGAGGAGGTGCAGAATCCGCACAAAGATCCTCAACAACCGCAAGCCGAGAACATACAGCCCAACCCCTCCCCTCAAAATGATGAAACCCACATGGAGGATAGAGGAGAAGGAGATGGGGACACCCCGATGATGTTGGATGACAGAGAGTTGGCAGGGATAGATCTAGAGAAGCTGGAGGAAGCTCTAAACCAAAAAAATATGCAGACCCTCCCAGAGGAACAACTGCACAAGGTACACAAGGTCTTACTCAACTCCTCAGCAGGGTCCACTGCTCGTCTCGGCATAGCATTGGACCAGAACTCTGGCTCGAAGAGAGTCCTATGTGAAAGCAAGAGAAGAGGACAAAAAACAGCGCATCAACTGATCAAGGAGGCAGGGAACCTCATGATTAACTCAGGACATATACACAAGCTCTCGGAGGGATACCTCCACTCCTCACCTCCTTATTAATGATGAAGATCATAACCTGGAATATAAGAGGACTGAATGGAAGATCCAAACAGAGGGTCCTCCGAGAATGCATCATAGCAGAGAAACCAAACATTCTACTTCTCCAAGAAACTAAATGTAAAGGAGCAGAAGCGGAAGCAATCTTCCAGCGCATATGGCGAGAATGTACCTCCATAACAACGGATTCCACAGGGGCCTCAAGAGGCCTTGCCATACTGTGGAATCCATCCAATGTAACAATCAGCAAGCCCTTCACAACAGTTGGCACAATCATGGCTCACTTCATGGTCATGGGCACGAACCAGGAGGGAGCCATTACAAATGTGTACAGACCTCAAGGGAGCCAGGACAAAGACAATTTCATGGAGCGAATCAAGCTAGTCAAGAGTCTAACAACCACCCCAAACTGGATCATAGGAGGCGACTTCAACATGATCCTGACGCTGGGGGAAAAATCTAGCGGCATCAAAAGACTGGAGCAAGACAGTGGTAAGTTCAAAGCTCTCATTGACCATCTTAACTTAGTAGATATAGAGAATAGCAATGGTATATTCATGTGGTCCAATCGTAGATCAGGCAATCAGCACATTGCCTGTAGACTAGACCGCTTTCTAGTAACAGAAGAGATCATGGAATCAGGAGCAAATTTGGAAAGCCTAATCTTACCGAAAGCAGGTTCATACCACTGGCCCCTAGCTCTGCAAACAGATATGGGGGAGCCTCCAAGATACAAGCCATTCCGCTTCGAGAAATTCTGGCTATCACACCCGGACTTCAAAAGACTAGCTAAATCTTGGTGGGAACAAGCAGAAATTGATCATGGCTCATGCATGTACAAATTTCAGCAGCACTTAAAAAATTTCAAGCAAAGGCTGAAACAATGGAACAAAGATAGCTTTGGAAATATAGTACAAAGCATAAATACCATCGAAAGCAGGCTGGTGGAAATTCAAGAAATCTTCATTGCCGGATCCAGAACAACAGAGCTTATGCAGGAAGAAGAGCAGCTTCAGGCGCAACTAGAGGAGCGAAGAAAGCGGGAGGAAATCTTATGGAGGCAGAAATCCAGAGTGCAATGGCTCAAAGAGGGGGAAAAAAACACCAAGTTTTTCCATAAAGCCATGATGCATAGAAGGCACATCACCATAATCACCCACCTAGAGGAGAGCCAAGGCAACATCATCAGAGAACATTCCAAAATAGAAGAAGAATTGCTCATATACTATCAAGACCTCCTAAAAGAATCAGTCACAGACAGATCGGAAGCAATCAGGAGAGTCACTATGCACATACCAGCTTTAATTACACCGGAGCAAAATGCAGCCCTAATTCAACCCATTACCCAGGAAGAGGTCGACCAAGCAGTCAAGACCATGCCTGCAGGCAAAGCCCCAGGCCTAGATGGGTTCACCACGAACTTCTTCCATCACTGCTGGGATTTGATCGGAAAAGAAGTTTGGGAAGTGGTGGAGGAGTCACGAGCATCGGGTCTGGTACTGCCAGCACTCAATGCCACCTTCCTCACTCTCATCCCGAAAGAAGAAAGAGTCACCAATCCCAAACAATTCAGGCCTATAGCCCTCTGCAACGTTATCTACAAGATTATAACCAAGGTCATCGCCACCAGGCTCAAGCCCATCCTGCCCTTCGTCATCTCCAAGGAGCAATCAGGGTACGTTGAAGGAAGGAAAATCATGGACAGCGTCTTCTTGGCTCATGAGATCATACACTCCCTCAAGACTTCAAGAACACCAGGTATTCTCATAAAACTCGACCTCTCTAAAGCGTTCGACAGAGCCAATTGGTAGTACATTAGAGCAGTCCTTGATGCCTTTGGATTTGATCAGGGCTGGACAAGCTGGGTCCTAAATCTCATCTCTTCAACTTTCTTCTCCATCCTAATCAATGGTGTACCATCCAAACCCTTCTCGCCCACCAGAGGAATCCGGCAGGGAGACCGTCTCTCCCCTTTTCTTTTTGTTCTCCTAGCGGAAGGCCTGGGACGTTACATTCAAGCAGCGGTCACGGAAGGCTCCCTCAAAGGCCTCCCTCTGCATAATATTCATCCTGCACCCTCACATAGCCAATTCTTAGATGATACCCTCCTTCTGAACTCTCCCTCGGCTTAGGAAGCCATCAAGCTCAATTCCATCCTCTCTGATTTCTCTGAGGCCTCAGGCATGACCCTCAACCTGGATAAATCCAAGATTTACTTCTTCAACACTCCAGCCCCTGTGCAAAGGCATGCTTCCAGACTACTGGGAATACCCAGGAGCTCCCTTCCGTCCAATTATCTCGGAGTACCACTAACAGGAGCGACGGCCTCCTCCATATCTTGGGACAGCCTCCTCCTCTCCATTTCCAACAGAATGCGCAATTGGACCTTTAGACCCCTCAATATAGCTTCTCGATTGGTTCTCCTCAAGGCAGTCCTACAAGCTCTACCTACTTACCTCTTCACGGCCTTGGCAGCACCTAAGAAAATCATCATAGCCATCAGAACCTTGCAGAGAAATTTTCTCTGGCAAGGCCTCCAACCCAAAAAGAAATGGGCTCTAGTCAACTGGGATCGGCTATGCATGCCAAAAAGTCAAGGAGGTTTGGGACTCCGAGACCCAGGCAAACTAAATCAAGTGATGGGAGCTAAAATCTGGTGGAGATGGATGAAAAACCCTTCAGCAGCCTGGGCACAACTGTGGCAACGCAAGTATGCCCCCCACACGGCGGAAGACCAGCTAATCCGACACAACAATCACATACAAGGCTCCAACATCTGGAACACCACTTGGAAAAATCGCACTCTGGTTCAGAATCATGCCTTCTGGGAGCTTAGAGACAGAGGCAGCGCCCTCTTCTGGCAAGACTCCTGGCAGCAGCTTAAACCATTAGAGTCAATGGAGGATCTAGCTGACCTCAAAAGAGCTCTCCAGCAGCACACCCCTCTAAAAGTCAAAGATCTATGGGTAGCTCAAACCCCGCAGCAGGGATGGCGCCGATGGAAAATCTCCCATCAAGAGCTTGGGATCCCCGAAACTCTTAATCTGCAGAGCTGGCAAGCTCAAGCCTCCAACCGGAAAATACGGTATCAAGAAGGATCAGACATCCTGCGATGGGGATACACCCCGGCTGGCACTTTCACCATCAAGGAAGCTTACTCACTGTAAGGAAACCAACAGGAACCAGCAATAGAACACATTTGGAGCAAAATATGGAATCCTGCTCTCTGGCCTAAAATCTCCACCTTTCTATTGCTAGTAGCGCACAACAAAACCTTGACATGGGACAACCTCCAAAAGAGAGGTCTCATCGGGCCTTCCCGTTGCGTTCTTTGCCTACAAACGGAGGAAACCAAAGAACACCTCTTCAATGGCTGTTATTACAGCCAAAACATTTGGGACTATGGTGCGCAACTTATGCGCAAATCCAGCCAGAATCGGAGCAACATCAACGACACAATAGAGAATTGGGACAACATCTCCTTCAACAACCCCATTTTAAACTGCATATGGACCCTGCTACCGGGATTCACACTCTGGCAAATTTGGAAGGAGCGAAACAAAAGAATATTCCACTCCCAATCCTCTCCACCAGAAGCCACTTGGGAGAAGGTCAAATCTTTAATCAAATAAACAATCAAAAGTAAGCCCTGGACAGAGGAAGATCAACAATGCCACCCTGAGGAGCTCAACATTCTTCAACTTTGGCAGCCCTTAACTAGCAACCAACCGCAGCAAAAATGCAACACGAGTCTACCTACCAGTCCCACCAATTGGACTCCCCCTCCAGTGCACTTCATCAAAGTCAACTTTGATGGAGCCTCCAAAGGTAACCCAGGACCGACAGGCTATGGGGTAGTGCTCAGAAACTCAGGAGGGGAAATCCTTGATATGGAGGCAAGCTTCCTTGGAGAAACAACCAACAACGTAGCGGAGCTAACAGGACTCCTCCGAGGACTTCAATTAGCCATTGATAAAGATCATCATCAGGTAATCCTAGAAGGCGATTCCCAAGTCATCATCAGGCTAGCCACTAGAATACTCCATGGCGGTAACCCAGACAAAATCTCACCGAGCTGGAGACTACATAGCCTACTAGCGGACTTCACTCTTCACCTTCAACTGCATTGCAGTATCATCACCTCACATGTGAAACGAGAAGCAAACAAAGTGGCAGACTGCCTAGCAAATGAGGCAGTGGACAAGGAAGAGGAACGAATATACTAGGATGGCCATGACACACAAGCCTCAGAGATCTTCAAGCCCTGGCCACCAAAGATCTTCACTCCCCGGATGCGGTGACAAGGAGGGCGATGCGGCCACATGGAAACGAGTTGGGATGCAGTGGCATGATGCCTACCGCCTCGCATCACCCGCTCATTAACTCGGCTTAATTATGCACAGGCGCATTCAACAGCTGGACCTTCTCGCACAAGAGAAGGGTACCCGCATT
The DNA here is from genome assembly GCA_010110895.2 of Picea sitchensis. NCBI lineage: Eukaryota > Viridiplantae > Streptophyta > Pinopsida > Pinales > Pinaceae > Picea > Picea sitchensis. The sequence continues at coordinate 12,507 of SNQJ01S0074448.1, forward strand.
ATCTCACATATTTTAATGGAGGATTTGATGGCTGTAGTTATGTTAATTGGTATGGGGTTTGGGCTCATTCTGCGAATTGGAACTCCCGATCGCAGAGTGCTCTAGAGAACCTCTATCTCGTAGAAGCTTAGGCATTGCAGCTCGGTCTCTGTCATCCCACTGGTGTTGTCGCTCCTCCCAGCCACACTGCCCACCCTTAGTAGCAATTCGACTTCAATTGACCGCTCCTTTCTCAGACTTCGGAGCCTCACCATGCCAAGAATCTGGGGGACACCGAGACGAGGAGTGGCTTGGTATACAGCAGAGTCGAGACGAAAGAGAAAGGTAGCTTTTGAAAAGGCTATGGCAATAGCTGCCAAAAGGCGGAGGGAAAGACCATGCACACCTCTAATGGCAGTTGTCGTGGAGGAGATCCCGGAAGGAGGCCTGGAAAGCCCTCCCGAACACACCTTGTTTATGGTCTCAGAAAACTGGAATCCCCGCTCGAATTTTGTCCTGGTCAGAACTCAGCAGATGGTAAGCGGTACGTGCACCCAGGGTGACAGCAGCACAGAAAGGCCTTACTCTCCATGCTACGTGGAGGAATAAGTTCCTCCCGAGGCCACCAGAGGAGCAGCGGGATACAAAACGCAAGGAGCGACAGTGGCCACCAGCACGGAACAACCACCTTTGGTTGACGCGAGCTATACCAACCTCATCTTTGATATGAGGAACCTTTTAGAGGATCAGATCTTCCGCATTGCAAGACTGGAGCAGAGGCTCGACATGTTCTTCGCAGCGCACTCTCGAGCCACGCCAAAGAAGCAATGCCCGACCTGTGCCCGACCATACGCATTCCCAGCACGATGGAGGCACACCGCGGTCGACGACACTCACCCTGGCTCCGAGGTTCTTTGATGTTCATACCCAAACTCTTCTTGTGGTTTTGTTCTAAAAGTCTATGTCGTAGAACAACTAGTTTTTTATATTTCCTAGTTTTAGATGAAAAAACCAGTCTACTGCTAACGCCTGCTAATCCCGGTTTCCTACGGGCGGGAAGTAGCAGCGCGATTTTTTTTTAATTATGCTTACTCTGCAACTATGGTGACACCTGGACATGGATGCCCATCTGTCCTGGTTTCCTTCTCAGGCGGGACAGCTGGCATCACCATCAGCTCTGTATTTTGCCAATGATAATATAATAGGCTCCAACTCCTTTTTTTCTTAAAAAAAAGAAAATGCACATTACCACTAGTTAATGAGTTGTTAATCATATCATCATCTACATGAGAAAACTCAACCTTGCAGTTTTGTCATATTTATTATCACTGTATTTTGTTAATGAGTATCACAGTTATCTTTCATTCACATTAGTATGGATCTCCATAATAAAAATACCAATATTTTACTAAATTTCAAATCACATGCATCATGAAAATTAAAAAAAAGGTTGCAACAAATTTGAGAAGGAAACCATAAATTTAGAGGGAAAAAAAATCACATGCATCATGGAAATTAAAAAAAAGGTTGTAGCAAATTTGAAAAGAAAACCATAAATTTAGAGGGGAAAAAATCACATCAATGTTGTTCACATAGAATCATACACACAGACATAGAAACATTTTCTATTTGGATAGAACAGATTCCAAAATTCTCCTAAGCTTTTCTAATTAGGTGCATCCTAGAATTTAATAAAAATAAACAAGAAAATCAGGGAAAGTCTCTCCATTAACACTGTTCACAAATACAACATTGCAAGAAGAAAAACAATGGAAACATATAAACTAATGTTGTTTCACACAGAAAATCGCATTGATCATTGATCACGCATAAACATATACATATTAAAGGGGAAAAAATCACATTAATGGTATTCACACATAGAATCATACACACAGACATAGAAGCATTTTCTATTTGGATAGAACAACATTGCATTAGAATATACATGAGAGTTCAGAGTCCAGAATTCTCCAAAGCTTCTAAACTTCTAATTACTAGAATCATGGAAATTGATAAAAATAAACAAGAAAATCAGGGGATGCCTCTCCATTAACATTGTTCGCACATACAACATTGTGAAGCCCCTCCATTAACATTGTTCGCACATACAACATTGTGAGACGAAAAACAATGGAAACGTATAAATTAATGTTGTTTCACATAGAAAATTACATTGATCATTGATCACACATAAACATAGACATATGCCTATAACATTCTACAATATAATCAAATATAAGATTTCACATAAATATGAAAATGCACATCACCACTCCTGAATACTATTAATGAGTTGTTAAGCATATCATCATCTACATGAAAAAACCCAACCTTGTAGTTTTATCAAATTTATTATCACATTGATCATTGATAACGCATAAACATAGACATATGCTTGTAACATTCTACAATATAATCAAATATAAGAATTCACATAAATATGAAAATGCACATCACCACTCTTGAATACAGTTAATGAGTTGTTAAGCATATCATCATCTACATGAGAAAACCCAGCCTTGCAGTTTTGTCAAATTTATTATCACTGTATTTTGTTAATGAGTATCACAATTATCTTCCATTCACACAAGTATGGATCTCTATAATAAAAATACCAATATTTTACTAAATTTCAAATTACATGCATCATGGAAATTAAA
>SNQJ01S0074448.1:20112-37344 GCA_010110895.2 Picea sitchensis
AATACAAATTAATGAACAAGTTAAGCATGCTATCATCTTGGAGGCGTTCCACCTTAAAGGGTAAAATGTGTCAAACCACTTCTACATACAGATTAATGAAGAAGTTAAGCATGTTATCATCTTGGAAGCATTCCACCTCAAAGGGTTCTGCATAAGGAAAAAATTAGTTGAAACAAATCATTGGCAATAAAAAACATCCTACATGCAGATTAATGTAAAAGTCAAGTATCTCATCATCTTGGTAGCATTTCACCTCTAAGAATTTTTCATAGGAAAAAAAAATAATTCAAACAAATTAGACAAAGACTAAAATGTGTGAGATTAAAAGTCAAGTCTCTCATCCTCTTGGTAGCATTTCACCTCTAAGGATTTTGTATGGGAAAAAAAAATCCAAGCATATCGTTGACAATAGAAAACAACTAATGCAAACTTTGTCCAATTCATTAGTGCTATATTTTTTTGATGGGCATCCCACTTATCATAAACAAAGCAACAACTAATCTAAAAAGTAAGCTCGGTAACTCTTAAATTTCAAATCACATGCATCCTTGATGTAGGAGCATCCCTCATGACAAGAAAGCCAACGTGGAAGCGGAAGACAGCTGGAAGACATCCAACGCAAGTTTTTGAATTTCCCTTGAAGCTAATGCGCCAAACATAAATGAGGTCATTTATTGAAGGCACCTTTGAAAAATGTAATCAGAACTTGAGTGCCCCGCTCTCGTCTGAAGTAGACAGAGGCATTTATAGCAGTAAATGAAGTAGGTAGAATTGAATATTAGATTAGATAGTTTTAGAAGAAAGAGGGAAAACCGGATATAGACACCCTCATTGTATTGTTGTATTATTATCAATTCAGGAAGAGTTAGAAGAATCCATAGCATATGAGAGCAGCAAAGAACTATAGAAAAACACCCATGTATAGATCTTTAATTAATAGAAGAGTTGATTCAGATTCATGGTTTTTGTGTTATTCTCTGTGTATGTGTGTTGAATGCTCTGCTTATGAGTATTTACTTCCTGTTATGCATTTGTTGTTATGTTGTGTATATGATTTCATGTGTTGAGATTGAAATTAGAGAGGAAGTGGAATGAGCTACAATTGTTTCTCTATCTGAGCAAGGATTCCTGCAAGGAGTGCAGTTGAATCCGTCCGCAAGGAAGTGCGTTGACAGAAGGCCCATATAGTTTGACTCTTGTTCTCAGAGGTAAGAATTGAGAAATTTGATCCATGCAAGGAGTGTGCAGGCTAAGGAGAGTCTTAGTCATGAAACTGAGCAAGGTATCAGAGGACTGCTGCTGTAGGTGTGCACAGAGTCAAGAGAACTCAACACTTAGAAGTATTTGAGAACTTCCGCAAGGAGAGCATGCAAAGAACCTCCTTGAGGTTGAAAGTAATTGAGGAAAGCTCAGGAAGGATAGGCCTCTGAGTTGTTGAAGATCAACATAGATAAGTGCAACTCAAAGTTGCAAGGACATCATAGGTCAACGAGTGGGCGAGCCAATCTCGCAAGAAGACATTCAGTCACCCCGTGGATTTACAAAAGGGAGGAACAGACGGACAAAATCCTTTGAGGAGGTTTCATGAAGTCCCGTGGGCCATTGGATCTCACGGAGGTGCGAGGAGGTTACGGCCACACCAGAGTCCAAGCTCAAAAGGCCGGTGAACCGTTGGATTAGCAGCTGAACTCCCATCAACCGTTAGATCTGGCAGGAGCTACACCAGAGTTAATCCCTCATAAGTGAGGTGAAGAGTTCCAGAGAAGTCATTGGGATATCGAAGAATCAGAGTTTCTGAGCACAAATAAATCTTGTCATATGAAATCGTGATCCGCAATTTACCGACAAGATCTGAACCGTTCATTTTTGAGGACGCATGTCAGGAGATCCGAAAGAGTTGGGGTTCAACATCTCGAGGGTTGTGAAGACAAGATACACAGACCCCGTGAAATCGTGAAATCGTGAAACGTGAAATCCTGACGGGAGAGCGTGTGGGCCAAAGTCAGAGCTAGTGGAGGATAGGTTGCACAATATCAGGAAATCCCGACAAGGAGTCAATCCATCGGCATTTGGAGTCCATCGGGATATCGGGGATCCCGGTGACAGGTGGTTTGTGCACTTTGAAATCGTGATCCACGAAACCCCGATCAGTGGGGGACAGTTTTCAGCCATAGTGGGGCTGAGGGAAGAGCCGTAGTGGGAGCCAATTGTCAGCTTGACGGAGATCGAAGTGATCGGGAAATCAGGGATTCTGTTGACAAGAGGTTTGGAGAATTTCAACACGCGAAACCCTGAACCCCGATAAGGGATAAGACCGTGGTCACAAGTCAACGGTCATATGGTGTGGAGCCTATAGTAGGAGGCTAACGCATGAGGAGTGCTTCAGGATTCAGAGGATCGTGAGTCTTGGGGGTGAGTGAAATTGGACATCGAAAACTCCGTAGCCCCGACAGGAGGTAGGACTACAGTCCTGGAATTAGTGGTCACATTGGCCAGGGCTTAACTTGGAGGGCTAGAGCACATCGGGAATCGGAGGATCGGGAGTTCCGAGTACATGTGCATCTCGACATCACAAACCCTGAAACCCCAATGGGAGTTATAATTGTGGTCTTATAGTAGTGGGTCGTGTGGACTAAGGGCTTAGCCGATTGGGGCTAAGGCAACAAGGAAGTGGATCAGAGATTGGGGATCGGTGATTCAAGTTACCAGAACATCACAGGTGTCGAAACCCCGATAGAAGGAATCCCGATAGAGGGAAGGGAGTCCGAGAAGAGATTTTTGTGGGTGAAATATTTTCCGATAGGGAAGTAAAGAACCTTCGAGTTCTTCGGGCCGAGTAGGAGAAGGATCCTGTGAGCGGACGTGCCCTGGTTGGCGCGCCTGCGTCAAGTGGTATCAGAGCACCGAAAAAACTTCTTTGCTTTCTGTAGCAGAGAAAAAGGAGAATTCACCATGCCACCAAGGAGAAGGGGTAGACAATCACCCGATCCAGAGGAGGAAAGGGAAATGTCCAGAGAAAGAGGTAGGCAAGGGAAAAATCCAGACATGGAGAGAGAAATGCGTAATCTTCGTGCCAGAATGGAGAACATGGAGACATCGCAAAGGCGCAAAGATGATGCAGGAGATATCAGTGAATCCGAGGATGAAGGTGATGTTGGACATAGAGAAGAAGAAATCCCAAAGGAAGATGCAACGAGTGAACGCTTACTTAAGGCTGTTGCAAGAATGAGTACAAAGGTGAAAATGGACGTTCCAGTTTATGAGGGAAATCTGGATGTAGAAGAGCTTCTAGATTGGATTAGAGCTCTAGACACTTACTTCTATTATGAAGATATCGAAGAGGATAAGAAGGTCAGGCATGCCATCACGAGATTAAAAGGACATGCAACCTTGTGGTGGGATGAACTACAAGCTGACAGGCGTTGCCAAGGCAAGCAGAAAATTAAGAGCTGGGACAAGATGATTGCAAATATGAAGGCAAAATTCATTCCCAGGGATTATCAAATTTCTCTATTCATGAGGATGTAGAACCTGAGACAGAAGCTGATGAAAGTGAAGGAGTATACTGAGGAATTTTATAGGTTGAATATTAGGGCAGGTCATCGCGAAAGCAATGACGAAAAGGTGGCCAGGTACATGAATGGCCTAAGGTATGAAATTCAGGATGAAATAAGTATGGAAACCATCCGAACGGTGGAGGATGATTACCAAATGGCTCTGAAATCTGAGGAGAAGCTGAGCCATAAACAAAGTCAGAGGGTTCGAGGCAGAAGTCAGCCCAGAGGCAAGGAAGTTGCCCAGGAAATAATCCAGAAGCCCAAGGAGGAATGGAAGAAACCTCAGGGAAAGGTTGAAAGAGGTGGAACCTCGCAGAGAGGGCCATATGTTGAACAACAAAGACAACATACTGAGCAGAGAGGAGGATATGCTGATAATGATAGGTTTCCTCGTACCAGAGGTAGAGGAAGAGGAAGAGGTGGAGTAATCACATGCTTCACATGTGGAAAGAATGGGCACAGGTCGTTTGAGTGTCCAGAGAAAAAGAAAGAAACTTGAGAGACTCACATCGCCGAGGCATAGAGGCGAGATGCTAAGGAGGAATACGCTGAAGGCGGAAGATCGCTGGTGATGCAAAAAGTCCTTTTGATGCCAGAGAAGGAGATGGATAATTCAACGCAGAGGAACAATCTTTTTAGGATTGCTTGCAAGACCAAGGGTTGGGCATGCAAGGTTATCGTGGACAGCGGTAGCACTAATAATCTCGTTTCAACCGAGATGGTAGAGAAGTTGGAGCTGGAGACAACTGATCATCCAAGTCCATATAAATTTTCATGGCTACAGAAGGGACATCAGGTAAATGTCACAAAACAATGCTTAGTTGACATTAAAATAGGAGGATATAATGACAAGATTTTATGTGATGTCATTCCTATGGATGTTTGTCATTTATTGCTGGGTAGACCATGGCAATACGATAGAAATGTGATTCACGATGGGAGAATGAACACATATACCCTGAAGAAAAATGGGAGAACCCATATGTTGCATCCAATTGAGGATAAGGAGGTGAAGCCGGAGGTAAGCAACACAATACTTCTCATGAGTGGGAAGGAACTTCTTACAAAAGTTAAGAAGAAGGAGGATCCACAATTCTTTTTGGTCAGAAAATCAAGAATTGTTCTGACTAGCACAAGAGTGGATGATTTGACAGGAGAAGTTCAGGGACTGCTGGAAGAGTTCGTTGATATTGTAGTGGATGAATTACCTCGTTCGTTACCACCGATGAGGAGTGTGAGTCATCATATAGACCTCATACCAGGAGCTAGTTTGCCAAACAAATCCGCGTACAGATTGACGCCGCAAGAGAATGAAGAAGTTAAAAGACAGGTCCAGGAGTTGTTGGACAAAGGTTTGGTCAGAGAAAGCTTGAGTCCATGTGTTGTTTTGACAGTACTCAGCGCGAAGAAAGACGGAGGCTGGAGGATGTGCACTGATTCAAGAGCCATTAACAAGATAACTATCAGGTATAGATTTCCATTGCCAAGAATGGATGATTTGATGGATTGCTTAAGTGGAGCAAATTTTTTTTCAAAGATAGATTTGAAGAGTGGATATCACCAGATTCATATGAGAGAAGGTGATGAATGGAAAACAACATTCAAGACAAACGAATGTTTGTATGAATGGCTTGTCATGACGTTTGGCTTGACGAATGCACCGAGTACCTTTATGAGGTTGATGAATGAAGTCCTAAAGGAGTTCATCAGGAAATTTGTCATCGTGTATCTGGATGATATACTGATTTTCAGCAAGACGAAGGCTGAACATCTGAAGCATTTGGCTATTGTGATGAAGAAGCTACGATAGGAGAAGTTGTTGATTAATATGAAGAAATCCTCATTTATGAAGACAAAGCTCATTTATCTGGGTTTTGTTATATCTGCAAATGAATTGAGGATGGATCCAGGTAAGGTGGAGGTAATCAAGAATTGGCCATCACCAAGGAACATATTTGAGATGAGGAGTTTTCATGGATTGGCTAGTTTCTACCGAAAATTCATCAGGAATTTCAGTGGAATTAGCGTAGCGATGATGGACATAGTAAAGAAAAGACATAAATCTTTTCACTGGACTGAAGAGGTGGAGAAAAGTTTCAATTTGTTGAAACGGAAGATTACGGAACAACCAATTCTGGTGTTGTTGGATTTTCAAAATACATTTCAGGTAAAATGTGATGCAAGCGGGTTTGCCATAGGAGCGGTCTTGAGTCAGGAGGACAGACCAATTTCATATTTCAACGAGAAGCTGAATGAGGCAAAGGAAAAGTATTCCACATATGATAAGGAATTCTATGCCATCATCCATGCATTGAAAAAATGGAGGCACTATTTGATTCCAAAGGAATTTGTTTTATATAGTGATAACCATGCATTGTAGTTTGTGACTCAGTAGGAAAAGTTGAATCAAAGGCATGTTAAATGGGTTGAATACATGCAAAATTTCACATTTGTAATAAAACATATTTCTAGTACTACTAACAAAGTTGTTGATGCTTTGAGCAGGAAGTGTTTGCTGTTGCAGGAGTTCAAAGTCAAGACGTTAGGCTTTGATGATCTCAGAGACATGTATGTGGATGACCAGGATTTTAAGGAAGCGTATGAAGCAACTGAGAATCCAGTTCTCAGAGATAGAAGCCCTTGGATAGATTATATGATCTAGGGAGGATTGTTGTTCAGAGGCAACAAATTGTGTATTCCAAATTGCTCCATGAGGGAGAACCTGTTAAAGGAGAAGCACAGCGGAGGATTGACAAGACACTTTGGTCACGACAAGACATTCACGAAGTTGAGAGAGTCATACTTTTGGCTAGGGATGCGAGCAAAGGTCAAGAGGTTTGTAGATCGATGCAGAATTTTCCAGCATTCAAAGGGGAGAAAGCAGAATGCGGGTTTTTATCAGCCATTGCCCCGACCAGACAAGTCGTGGGATGAAATTAGCATGGATTTCATATTGGGGTTGCCAAGGACACAAAGAGGATTTGATTCAATCTTTGTGGTAGTGGAACACTTTTCTAAAATGGCACACTTCATTCCATGCTAGAAGACCAACGATGCGACTCACATCGCAAATTTGTTTTTCAAGGAGATTGTTCGACTTCATGGATTGCCAAAAAGCATAGTTTCGGACAGAGACACGAAGTTCATAGAGAATTTTTGGAGGACATTATGGAATAAGATGGGGACTAACTTGATGTTTAGTTCTTCTTATCATCCTCAGACAGATGGACAAACAAAAGTGGTGAACATAAGTCTGGGAGACTTGCTGAGAAGCCTGGTGGCGGAGCACCATAGCAGTTGGGATAATATATTACCCCAGGTAGAGTTTGCATATAACGACTCAGTGAACAGGAGTACAGGCCGAAGTCCATTTCAAGTTGTATATGGGACGCAGCCGAGAGGAGTTTCTGAACTAAGGGATTCAGGACAGACTGCGACTAGCAGCGCTAGTGCAGAAGAATTCACTGAGGCAATGAAAGAACTTCACAGCAGAGTGAAGGAGCGATTGCTCAAATCAAGCCAGGAGTACAAGCGCAGAGCAGATCAGCATAGGAGACAACTTCAATTCGAAGTTGGTGATCTAGTTCTGGCACATCTGAGGAAGGAAAGGTTCCTGAGAGGAACATACAACAAGTTAAAAATGAATAAAATTGGGCCATGCAGGGTCCTGAAGAAATTCGGAGAAAACGCTTATGAGGTTGAGCTGCCCGATGGGATCGGAATATCTCCAATATTCAATGTCTTAGATTTGTACCCATACAAAGCTGAGGAAATAGGAACAAGTGGTGAACAGCTAGAGTTTCAGTGGCAGAAGCAGATGCCAGTTGCAGAAAAGCCACAGATGGAACAGATACTGGATAAACGAGTGGGTAAGAGAACCAGAAGGAAAGAGTACTTTGAATATTTGGTCAAGTGGAAGGGCCATCTAGTTGAATATGCCAGCTGGGAGAATGAAGCAGAAATACAGAAGCATGGACAGACCGTGCAGGAGCTCATGGACAGGAGCCCATGCAAATTTTCAAGCGAGGGAGTATGATGCAGGAGCATCCCTCACGACAAGCAAGCCAATGTGGAAGCAGAAGACAACTGGAAGATGTCCAGCGCAAGTTTTTGAATTTCCCTTGAAGCTGATGCGCCAAACATAAATGAGGTCATTTATTGAAGGCACCATGGAAAAATGTAATCAGACCTTGAGCACCCCGCTCTCGTCTGAAGTAGACAGAGGCATTTATAGCAGTAAATGTAAGTAGGTAGAATTGAATATTAGATTAGACAGTTTTAGAAGAAAGAGGGAAAACCGGATATAGACACCCTCATTGTATTGTTGTATTATTATCAATTCAGGAAGAGTTAGAAGAATCCATAGCATATGAGAGCAGCAAAGAACTATAGAAAAACACCCATGTATAGATCTTTAATTAATAGAAGAGTTGATTCAGATTCATGGTTTTTGTGTTATTCTCTGTGTATGTGTGTTGAATGCTCTGCTTATGAGTATTTACTTCCTATTATGCATTTGTTGTTATGTTGTGTATATGATTTCATGTGTTGAGATTGAAATCAGAGAGGAAGTGGAATGAGCTACAATTGTTTCTCTATCTGAGCAAGGATTCCTGCAAGGAGTGCAGTTGAATCTGTCCGCAAGGAAGTGCATTGACAGAAGGCCCAGATAGTTTGACTCTGTGTTGTAGGTGTGCGCAGAGTCAATAGAACTCAACACTTAGAAGTGTTTGAGAACTTCCACAAGGAATGCATGCAAAGAACCTCCTTGAGGTTGAAAGTAATTGAGGAAAGATCAGGAAGGATAGGCCTCTGAGTTGCTGAAGATCAGCATAGATAAGTGCGACTCGAAGTTGCAAGGACGTCACAGGTCGGCGAGTGGGCGAGCCAATCTCGCAAGAAGACATTCAATCACCCTGTGGATTTACGAAAGGGAGGAACAGAGGGACGAAATCCTTTGAGGAGGTTTCACGAAGTCCCGTGGGCCGTTGGATCTCACGGAGGTGCGAGGAGGTTACGACCACACTAGAGTCCAAGCTCGAAAGGCTGGTGAACCGTTGGATCAGCAGTTGAACTCCCGTCAACCGTTAGATCTGGCAGGAGCTACATCGGAGTTAAGCCCTCATAAGTGAGATGAAGAGTTCCAGAGAATTCATTGGGATATCAGAGAATCAGAGTTTCTGAGCACAAAGAAATCTTGTCATACGAAATCGTGATCCGTGATTTAACGACAAGATCTGAACCATTCATTTTTTAGGACGCGTGTCAAGAGATATGAAAGAGTCGGGGTTCGGCATCTTGAGGGTTGTGAAGACAAGATACATAGACCCCATGAAATCGCAAAATGCAAAATCCTGACGGGAGAGCATGTGGGCCACAGTCAAAGCTAGTGGAGGACATGTGGCACAATATCGAGAAATCCCGACAAGGAGTCAATCCATCGGCGTTTGGAGTCCATCGGGATATCGGGGATCCTGGTGACAGGTGGTTTGTGCACTTTGAAATCGCGATCCGCGAAACCCTGATCAGTGGGGAATAGCTGTCAGCCATAGTGGGGCTGAGGGAAGAGCCGTAGTGGGAGCCATTTGTCAGCTTGACGGAGATCGAAGTGATCGAGAAATCGGGGATTCTGTTGACAAGAGGTTTGGTGCATTTCAACATGCGAAACCCCGAACCCCGATAAGGGATAAGACCGTGGTCACAAGTCAATGGTCATATGGTGTGGAGCCTATAGTAGGAGGCTAACGTGTGAGGAGCACGTCGGGATTTGGAGGATCGCGAGTCTTGGGGGTGAGTGAAATTGGACATCGAAAACTCTGTAGCCCCGACGGGAGGTAGGAATACAGTCACGGAATTAGTGGTCACATTGGCTAGGGCTTAACCTGGAGGGCTAGAGAACATCGGGGATTGGAGGATCGGGAGTTCCGAGTACATGTGCATCTCGACATCACAAACCCCAAAACCCCGATGGGAGTTATAGCTGCGGTCTTATAGTAGCGGGTCGTGTGGACTAAGGGATTAGCCGGTTGGGGCTAAAGAAACAAGGAAGTGCATCGGAGATCGGGGATCAGTGATTCGAGTTACCAGAACATCGCAAGTGTCGAAACCCCGATAGAAGGAATCCCGATAGAGGGAAGGGAGTCCCCGAAGAGATTTCCGTGGGTGAAATATTTCCCGATAGGGAAGTAAAGAACCTTTGAGTTCTTCGGGCCGAGTAGGAGAAGGATCCTGTGAGCGGACGTGCCCTGGTTGGCGCGCCTACGTCAATCCTGAAAAACAAAAAATTCGAACAAACTTGCAAAAAGGATAACATTCAACTTTTATAAACAGAGAAACAACGAATCTAAAAAGTAAGCATTTCAATGTTCTCTTAAATTTCAAATCACATGCATCCTGAAAACCAAAACCTTGCAACAAATGGTTCTACATAAGGAAAAAAATAGTTGAAACAAATCATTGACAATAAGAAACATCCTACATGCAGATTAATGTAAAAGTCAAGTATCTCATCATCTTGGTAGAATTTCACCTCTAAGAATTTTTCATAGGAAAAAAAAATAATTCAAACAAATGAGACAAAGAATAAAATGTATAAAAGATAAGTATCTCATCCTCTTGGTAGCATTTCACCTCTAAGGATTTTGTATGGGAAAAAAAAAATTCAAGCATATCATTGACAATAGAAAACAACTAATGCAAACTTTGTCCAATTCATTAGTGCTATATTTTTTTGATGGGCATCCCACTTAGCTTTCATAAACATAATCTCTTGAATTTCAAATCACATGCATCCTGAAAAACCTAATGTTGGAACAAACCTGCAAAAAGGATAACATTTAACTATCATAAACATAGCAACAACCAATCTAAAAAGTAACCATTTCAATGTTTTCTTAAATTTCAAATCACATGTATCCTGAAAAACAAAAATTTGCAACAAACCTGCAAAAAGGATAACCAAAATTTAGAGGAAAAGATCTCATCAAAGTTGTTCACGTAGAAGTCACATTAATAAGAATTACACAAACACACAGATATATGTTCTCATAGAAGTCACATTGATAAGAAGTACACACAAACATATACATATTCCATACGTATAGGATAGCATTGCAAGAAAATAGATATCATATTCTTTTAAAGTTTTAATTACTTGCATACTAAGATTTAAGGTCAGGAAGAAAATAATATGTAAAAAGAAACAAGAAAACACAATACAAACATAGACATATAATTAGAAGAAAAGATAAAACAGTTCAAAAAAATTATTTGCAATAAAAACAACCAATGGAAAAGCAATAAAAACAGCTAATGGGAAACTCAATCTCCGACCATCACATTTAATTTCCATAAACAAAACAACATATCTCCAGAGTAAACTTTCTAATATTTTGTTGCAATTCTTAGCACATGCATCTTGGAAATTAAAGATTGCAACAACTTTTTAAAAGAATAAAAAAACTAGAAGAAACAGAGTCCAAACAAGTTTTCACACAAAAGTCACATTGATAAGAAGTACACACAAGCATATATACATATTCCATATGGATAGGATAACATTGCACGAAAATAACTATCATATTCTTTTAAAGTTTTCATTATTTGCATCCTAAGAATTAAGGTCGGGAAGAAAACAATATGTAAGAAAAAACAAGAAAACACACTAAAAACATCCGCATATAATTAGAAGAAAAGATAAAATAGTTCAAAAAAATTATTTGCAATGAAAAGAACTAATGCAAAACTCAATCTCCTGATCATCACATTTAATTTCCATAAACAAAACAACAACAAATCTTCAGATTTAACTTTCCAATATTTTGCTACATTTCTTCGCAAATATATCTTTGGAAATTAATAGTTACAAAGTCTAGACTCCCTCAATATTGCTGAAATGGAGAATAGAGAACACGGTGAGCATAAACCAGAGAATGGACATAAAGAAAACTGAGCATGGACATGGTAAACCAGAGCATGGACATAATAAACTAGAGCATGGACATAAAGAAAACTGAGCATGGACATGGTATTTATCATCATCTTGGCATTGTTCCACCTCTAAAATTTCTGCATAGCAATAAAGCCATTAAACAAAATCTTGGAAAATAGAAAACAATACATGCAAAACTCAATGTCACAACTTAGTGAAATTATCACCTATCATTATATTTTATCTATCAATATTGCATTTAATTTGTATAAACAAATCAAGAAATATATAACAATAAACATTATGATATTTAGCTAAATTTCCAATCTAAGAATATGTATATTCCCAAAATAGTCTCCATCAATCTTGTTCAAACAAAAAATTCCAATTGCATGCATTCTCAAAATATTCTCCATCAATCTTGTTCAAACAGAAATAGAGTCTAGACTCCCTCAATGTTGCTGAAATGGAGAATAGAGAACACTGTGAGCGTAAACCTGAGCATGGACATAAAGAAAACTGAGCATGGACATGGTATTTATCATCATCTTGGCATTGTTCCACCTCTAAAATTTCTGCATAGCAATAAAGGCATTGAACAAAATCTTGAAAAATAAAAATCAATACATGCAAAACTCAATGTCACAACTTAGTGAAATTATCACCTATCATTATATTTTATTTATCAATATTGCATTTAATTTGTATAAAAAAATCAAGAAATATATAAGAATAAACATTCTGATATTTAGCTAAATTTCCAATCTAAGAATATGTATCCCCAAAATATTCTCCATCAATCTTGTTCAAATAGAAAATTCCAATTGCATGCATTCTCAAAATATTCTCCATCAATCTTGTTCAAGCAAAAAACTGATGATAGTGATGATGAACACTATATCACAGACATAAAGAAAACATGACACAGACATTCACAACACCCCATCTGACTCGTAATTGCAAAGATGAAGAATTTACTAAGCATTTATCATCATCTTGGCAAGATTCCATCTCTACGTAATAAGATCTCTTCATAGCAAAAAGGATGTTAAAACAAAATTCATAGCAAAAAAAAATATTAAATGAAATGCCATGATATAGAAAACAACCTATACAAACCTCAATCGCAATTATCAGAGATTATCATTAATGGATTCCACTATATGCTCTTCACATTCCATTTGATTTGCATGAAAAATCTGAATGTAAACATTCCAATATTAAACTTCTAATGACCTGTATCATGGATATTAAAGGTAAGAGAATCATGAAAATTAAAGGTAAGAAAAAAGAATAGGTAAAAGAAACAAGAATATGAGATTAATATTCTTCATTAACATTACTTATTTAAACAGATAACAAGTTGATCCTAAACGATTTTGAACAACAGAAATAGACATGGTCATATGAACACGTATTTAAAAGAAAAGTAGAAAAGAAAAACTCAAACTCAACCACGAGGAATAAAGAAACAACTATAACAAAAATTATCCTGAAGAAAATGCATGAGATAATATTTCAATACAGTTAGATGAAGAGCTTAAGAATAACAATTAATTTTCATGAATACATTAAGAATAGCTTTAAAGATAACCATTCCACATTCCAATATTCATGAAAAAATTACAAGGTTGCGGACAGTACTTGTACAATAATTACAGAAATAAAACGCAACATAAAGAACAAAAATTAATATTCCCGACAAATATTCATATAATAATGAAAAACAATCGTAATCATATCATGGAGCTTCCTGCAAAGATTGCACTTCTATTGCATTATATACATCATTGAAACTAAAAACGGAAAGAACCAAAAAAACTTCAGAAAATCAGGGAACTTCTACATCTAAGCACGTGCCATCTCCCTACGGCTAGAACTTATATATATATACTCTAAATATCATACCCATGGCATTGAGGCACTCTAAATATTGTACCCATCTAAGCAGGCGCAATCTCCCTAAAGCGTAGAGTACGCCTCTCTTATCCTTTGTCAATCAAACCTGTGACGGAGTGATGATTATGAATGTGTAGTACAAGTTTTTCTTTGGTTTATGTCTGTTGTCAAACAGGGTGAACCCATTGAAATAGGACGGAGGCAATTAAACACTAGTACCCATTGTCATTAAACACTTACTCACCCGAAACTTGTAGCAAATGGATATCTAAATTTTTGGAGATTTCAATTTGATCATTAATTAGATTAAAAGGTTAATTCAATTGTCTTATATCACTATGAGGATTATTGGTGAACATTTGAAAGTGGTAGAAAAATCTTATGAAGTTATTTTTTTACTTATATTTTTAAAAAGTTAAATGAGAAAGCAAAATCTACATCTCTTCTATTAGATTTTGACTTTTATTTCTCATGGTAAATATAAGTGTGATATGCATATCAACAATATAATTTTAATCAATATATAAATAAAAATAACAACTTTTTCTTTGTAAACAAGTGTTGCATGGCAGTGTAGTCCCTGCCAAGCTGGACGCGGAGTAAACGTGTGGGTAGCAAGTTGCACTACACGTGGTATTCTTGAATTAGTTTTATTTGAAATTTATTAAAAATTATTAATGTTTGGTACATAACCAATGAAACCCAACAATTACGGAGTGATGTGTACGCAAAGTCGCGGGTTCATTTTATTTAACAGTTATGTCATATACAGTTTGCAGAGAACAATTCCATCATATACATGAGACTGAGTAATTTATAGAATATTGTAACATTGTATGAAGATTTTGATGTCGAGGGTGTTCGGTGATATACTTTTTGCACCAAACAGTTTCGTGATATACATTTAACGATTTCGTCATATATATGAGACAGTAATTTATAAAATATTATAACATTGTATGAACTGAGCTGCCCTAAGGGAAAACCAGCTTAGCCGCCTGAACCACTTCATAACTGAAGTGTAGATTGTTTCTAACGCAAAAAGAGTTCAAAACTGTGGCCCGTAAGGGTGGCCGTTACAAGTGTGGAAAGTGTAGACAGCATAACTATAGTAACCATAGACAAATGCATGAAAAATTGACATGCAGATGACAAAATAATAGAGGAAAACAATAGACAGATCACCGGTATGGGTTGTAGTGTCACGACGGGGCCATGCAGAAGGTGGCCAATTTCATCTCGTTGGGAGGAGGAGGATCCTCATCGACTGGTGTCCAATTCAATTGCATGGTGTTGTCCGTTTGTGATGGCACGTGCTCTTTCTTCTGTTCCAGTGCCAACACTGGTGCGAAGGTTGATGTTGGTTGGGTTGTTGTTGCTTGGCCTGCTTCTGGTGGGAGGTGATCAGTATCCTGTAACACGGAGAGCAATTGCAGAATTTGAGAGGCTTTGTTGTCCAGGGCCTCTAGTCAGAACCAGAGGTTGTCCATGTTCCGACGTAGGTCGAACACCAGGCTCTGCACCAGGGCAAGGGACGTAGCAAGGGGTGGGAGAGAAGCAGGAATTTGAGTGGACTGTGGCAGGGATGAGGAGGAGGTGGTTGAAGAGGAGGAGGATAGTAGTGAGGGAGTAGGTGGGGGATGGATGACCAGGAAAGGTCGGTTTGGCTGGCAGGCTGACCCGCGTTTCGACTTCCCTCGTAGTCGGGGCAAATTCGGGATAGTGGGAGAGAGAAAATGTGCCAGCAATAGAGCAGGAGAGAACAAAAGCAAAGCAGGGAAAGGCTGGGCAGGAGGCAGAGCTCTGAGAAGAAAAAACAAGAGAAGTGTTTGGTGCAGAATTGACATGGGTTTTCGGATTGTCGTGGTGCTGGACTCAAAATTGGGCTTTTGTTGTTCCGTGGTCTACAAATAGCACAGACACTTCTGCGATATACAAATTGACAAGCGGTCCTGCGGATTATTTTAATTTTTGGATCGCAGGTTCTAGGGCTGTCGTGCTGAAAATCGGGCTTTTGTTGTTTCCCGAATAAGTTTTCCTTTTTACATATGCTAGTGGACAAAAAAGGAAAAAACAATAGTACTGACGTCTATTACATAGGGTGGTGAACATAAGTATGAAAACAATGGCATTCCCGAATTAGTTTTCTTAAAAAGAGCGGGTTCTTGACTTAGCTAATTTTTGGATCGCGGGTTGTCGGGCTGGGGACCTGTTGTTCCATGGTCTACAAATAGCACCTAGAATTCCGCGATATACAAATTGACAAGAAGTTTTGTGGACTAGTTGAATTTTTTGATCGCGGGTTGTCAGGCTGGCGGGCTGAAAATCGGGCTTCTGTTGTTCCGTGGCCTACAAAAATAAAATATGTGATTTGATGAAGTAGATATATAGAGCATGCATGGAAGATTTATCTCGGGTTTTCGGGGTTGCAGGCTAAAAAGTGTGCTTGTGTTGTTCTGTTGCCTACAAATAGCATCGAGAGTTCCACAATATACAAATTGAGAAGGTGTTTTGCGGACTATTTGAAATTTATTGATTACGGGTTGCAAATTGGGCATTGGTTGTTCCGTGGTCTACAAATAGCACCTAGAGTTCCACGATATACATATTGACAATCGGACTTGCGGAATACCTGAAGTTGAAGTCGCTCGTGTCGAATAAGCAAAATTGAAATAATAAACTGAATAACTTATTTTTGTATCGATAAAATAATTTATAATTAAATAATGAAAGTTTAGCATTCCCGAAATTAGTTTTCCTTTTTACATATGCTGGTGGACAAAAAAAGAAAAAAAATAGTACTGATGTCTGTTACATAGGCTGGTGAACATAAGCATGAAAAAAATTGCCTTGCAGAATTAGGCGGGTTATCAAGCTTTGAACCTTAAATGCAGGCTTTTTTTGTTCCTTGTGCTACAAATAGTAGGTAGAGTTCCGCGATATACATATTGAAAATCGGGCTTGCGAAGTATTTGAATTTGGAGAGGCTCGTGTCGAATAAGCAAATTGAAACAATAAACTCAATAACTTATTTTAATATCAATAAAATCGTTTATAATTAATTAAAACAAGTTTAACATTTCTAAATTAGTTTTTCTTTTTACATATGCTGGTGGACAAAGAAAGGAAAAAAATATAGTACTGATGTCTGTTACATAGGCTGGTTAACATAAGCATGAAAAAAAAACGTTCCCGAATTAGTTTCTTTAAAAGAGCGGGTTCTTAAGTTGACCAGTTTTTGGATTGCGGGTCTGTGTCCTACAAATAGCACCGACAGTTCCGCAATATACAAATTGACAATTGGAGTTGCAGACTATATGAATTTTAAGGGGCTTGTGTTCAAAAAATTTAGCATTCATGAATCAGTTTTCTTTACATAGGCATACAGGGCAGTTGAGAAAAGGACCAAATAGATAACATTCACGAATTAGTTTTCTTTAAAACAAGCACTCATCGACATAAGAAACTGAAACTTATGAAATTATAGGTTCGTGGAGACCATAAAATATACATAGCAAATACATAAATATGTGTACATACTCTCTATGAAATTTTACAAACACATATAAGAAGGAAAAAAACTAGCATTCCCGAATTAGAGCATGGAGGGAACCCTAAATCGAAACTTGTCCAGTTTTTGGATCACGGGTTCTCGGGTTGGGGACCTGAAAAATGGAGCTTTTGTTGTTCCATGTCCTGTTGCTGTTGGGGCTCAGAAATGTCGTATTTTCATCCACCTTTCCCTTCACTATTCCTTACATTTCATTGCCCTATTAAACCTTCGTCATATCATTTTCATAAATACATTTGGGTTTCACATTATTATTTTCCACTTTATTCATTTTA
>SNQJ01S0074449.1:20874-32977 GCA_010110895.2 Picea sitchensis
TCTGGGGAGAAGTGCTCTCTAGCTGGTCATCATTGGGGAACACTTTCTCAATGTCAATTTCTAGTTCCATATCTTTGAGGGAGAGATCGTGGATATCACTTTCTCCCCTCGGTCCCTCCTCTTCTTGAACAATGTTTTTTCATTTCTTGCTCACATGAATTTTATGATAACTTTCAATTTTTCCGGAGGGAGGGTTCTTATGTCCTCTTCTCCCTGAAGAACTGTGTTTGACTTTCTTACTTGGGTAGGCCGTTGGAGTGCTACTCCGAGATATTGTAGTCTTGGGTGTGGCAGTCGAGAATTGGGCACTTTTATCACCCGTACCTTTTCGTCTCTTCTTATATGACTCATTGGTGTTGAGTATTGTCTCCAGGTCGTTAGTGTCATGAGTAGGAATTCATAAGGTGTTATCTTCATCTTCATTCAGGATAGTGTTAATGAAAGAATTGTTGAAATCGACAATAAATAGGTGTTCTACAAAAATACCATTAGGGTTAAACCCTTTTACTTTTTTATCATATTTCTAATTGAGGTTGTGGAAGTGGCCCGCGAATTCGTCAATATTGTTCATATTCCTGAATATGAAATCCCCAAATTTCCAAGGCAGAGACATGAATTGTTTTTTTCTCTTTTCATGGAAAAAATGCAACCAGTGGGTGTACTGCCTTGCTATCTCATCAACAAACATTGTATTAGATATATGACATGGAAGGAAGGAAACATTTTCTTTGGATCCAAAAATCCTTATAACATTATAGTTCTCCATTTGTTCCAATGTCCCCTTCCCATCTAGGAACTTGCTTGCCTGGTCAAACATCCGAGGAAAATCCTTTCCAAATATCAACCATTTAAAAACTAAGACAAAATCATTAAAGACTTCATAAAAATGTTTGGAGGCCTTGTGTCTCCATAATGTTTGACACCAGAAGGTTACCGGGTCAAATTCACAGTTTACCTTCTTACACAGAGATAATTTGGGGAATGGATAGAAATGTGCTATCGTGAAAATTAAATAAGATGACATAAATAATTTCTTCTGCCTTTTGTATTGCGATAATTGGGAAGATATTTCAATGGAAATCAAATTTCCCCAATCGAAGATGACTTGTTCCTTCACCATAAAATATAAAATATACAGAATCATTTGAGATATGTTGGTTGTACTTTCTTGTCCCTTTATCCTCGTGAAAATCCATGTAATTTCCCGGAAAGGGTTTTTGAATGCACTAACCTATAATTTGGTGATGTCCTCGGGGATGGCCGTTGGGTTCTCTAAGAATTTCAGTAAGAGGTCCAATCCATTATCGTGCTTCTTTAAGAACTCCTTGCAATCCTCGCCCTTGAAAGTAAGCATTGGCTCAGGAAATCTTAACATCTTTCGAAATACTTAAGGCCTTAGGGAGACTAGGGAATGGTCCCGCAACTGGGTAATCTGATGGTTTGGAATATAATTCTCGGTGCAACAGGTGACCAACTCCTTGCAATCAAAAAATTTGGGGACACAACCTGATCGCACAATTCCAGACGTCCAGATAACGTCCTTCTGGGTAGAAGGGGATGAGTAGTAGTAATAAGCTCTGAACCACTAAAAACTCTGGTCCTCGCACCTGAAAATATTCAACGTATCTCCACATAAATGTTTTCGAGCTGCAGCCATAAGGTGATGAGAATGTTCCTTTTCTCCTAATAGTATTTAAAATGAGCGTTGGAGGATGATAATATAATCTCTTGTAAATCTTGGTTTAATGCATTTTAATGGGAGATGTCCTCAACCTTTTATCTTATTAATGCCAATCTTTTCGCTTATTAATGCCAATATTTTCGAACCTGTGTGGTGAGTTGTCACTAATAAAAGCATGATTAATGTGGATTGGGAAGGGTGCAAAGGTGGTGGGGATGGACGGGAGTGAAAAATGCTTTGAAACTTTTGTGAATTGGGGAGTTCGGGAACCCGCAAATCTGTGACAATAGGAGGTCAAGAATCAAATAAGTATGGAAAGGCAGGGAATAATGACTTTAAAAAACTAAAATAACCAACAATTTTTCCCAATTCAAGATCCACACAAAACAAAATTCAGATCCCATAATATTCCCCTCTGCCAATTTGATAATAGGGAGGTTGATTTGGTAGATCAAACTATCAGTCAGTACATGCGACTGGGGTGCATCTGGGGTGCCTGTGAGAAAATCTAATGCTTTGATGAAGATTTGTTTGTATTGCAACCTGTGAAAATAATTGTGTCTTGATAGTATTTAAAATGAACACTGGAGGATGATAATATAATCTCCCGTAAATATTGTTTTAATGTGTTTTAATGGGAGATGTCCTCGATATTTTCTCTTATTAATGCCAATATTTTTGAACATGTGTGGTGAGTTGTCACTAATAAAAGCATAATTAATGTGCATTGGGAAGGGCACAAAGGTGGTGGGGATGGATGGGAGCGATAAATTCTTTGAAACTTTTGTGAACCCGGTAGTCCGTGAACCCACGAATCTGTGATAGAAGGAGGTGAAGAATCAACTAAGTATGGAAAGGTGGGGTGGTCAGAGCGACTGTTGGCCCTTGACCAAGTTTTGGGAGATTCTTGGTCATATTGTCCTATGTTGGGACTTCGACAGCCTATTAAAGGAGGAGCGCAAGATGAAGTAGAGATCAAGGGTTCTCGGCCCACTTTTGGGTCCTTTTTGGGTTTTTGGGGATAATGTAATGGGATTGGGATGTCGGCCCATGGGTTTTACCCATGTTTAGGCCTATTTTGTAAAGTATAAATAGAAGGCTATGCAATGTAGAAAGAGAACTAGTAGGCCGATACACTAAGTGCTAGTGTGGATTGTAAGGGCTTTGTGCATTTTGTGTAAGACCTGCAGAGCTGAGTGCAAGTCCTTGTGCGAGACTGTAGAAGGCTTTGTGCTATAACACAAGGAAGAAGGATCTAGAGAGATGCGCAAATATTCCATCCTGTGCGGAGTAAGGGTTTTGAGGCTCTGTGTTTGTAACCGATTGACCGAAGACTATAAAGAAGAAGAGTTGGTGGACGTAGCCCTAGGGTGGGGGTGAACCACGTAAATCATGTGTTATGATGCTTTTTTCTTTGTCTTATGTGATTTACATGTTATTTGCTAAGTTCTTGGATGTATTTAGATAAATATACTTATTCTTTGTTCTTATTAGATGTGAGAATGTTATATCTAATCTATATGGTTATATTTAGTGTCTGATCTACTTGATCTGATCTATTTTCATATGCTAAGTGCTTGAATACAATATATTAGTGTGAGTACTGCGAAGCTCTGTTCTATTAGCGAAGTGGATATTGCTTGCATATTGAGGAACTGACGGTGTTGAGTGCTTTATTAAGTGTTAGAATCACAGATCTGTGTCCCAGCTAAGGTTGCAAACACCTAAGTCTTGCAACCACCCCCGCCTCTACCTCGAGTGAGGCTTCATCTTCTTCGCATGTGTTACCGAAAGGGCCGGTAGTTAGGGCTTTGTTGGTGCATTGTTGTAGCGTTGAACCCTGGGTCCGCCCCTGTGCCAACAAATGGTTCCGTTGCCGGGACCTAAAACTATGATTGCTGGGAATTGAGAAAGAAGAATCTTTGTGCAAAGATTCATCCTGAAATTGTGGAAGCTCTGTGCGTAGACCTATGCCCTAGCGCACAATATTCTACTTGATTTATAAAGACCTGTGCTAAAGAAAGAAGCCCAATCTGAAGAAAGGATATAGGATCTAAAGAAAAGAGGTAAGATCCGGAAGCTTTGTGCCCTAAGAAAGGTAAAAGTGGGAATTCTTGATTAAAAAGAGGTAAGATCTGTAAGCTTTGTGCTCTGATAAAGGTAAGAATAGTTAAAAGTTTTAGATCTGGAAGCTTTGTGCTCTGTAGAAGTAAGATAAGTAGAATTTTTTTTTCTAGAGTATGGATCTAGGTATGATTGATAGGATTTGTCCTAGCTTGAAAACTAGGGTATTAATAGATGAAAGAATATTTGATAAGAATAGTGAATGCTATGTTATACCTATGCATAGAAATAATGTTTGGACTAACGAGTGGATGCAGGATCCTAGAAAGAATTTGTTGCAGGTTAGCTACCATGATCCTAGTGCACAGTACATAAGAGGGTGGGGATCATTTAAAAGAAAGAGAGGATTAATCCTTTGTTACAGTTGCAGAAGACTGAAACATCTGGCTAAGGAATGTCCTGGTGGAAGACCTAGTTGCATCTGTTGTAAAGCTCTAGACCATGAAGTATTGGATTTCCCTAGAATGATTGCTAAGCTTGAAAGAATGAATACGAATCAAGAGAACCCTAAGGTAGATCCAGAAACTGAGATTATGGCCGAATACCAGAAAGGATCCGAGCAAGCATTTATACAGATGAAAGAAACCCTGAATAAGCATCAACATGTCAGATTATCAGAGATCTTCAAAGGAAAATAATGCATGGAAGAAAGAATAGGAGACTTCGACATTGATTGTGTTCTAGATGAGGAAACACAGGTGAATGTCATGACCGAGAGAACTTGGGAGGCTATAAGGAGGCCTGCTATGACTCCCTCATTAGGAGGAATAGGGTTATTCAGAGGAAAATTGGTAAACCTATGTGGGAGGCTCACCCATATACCTATGACTGTCAATGGAACTTCGATGGAGGAATATTTTGAGATTATTAAATTTGTTGAAGACTGTGCCCCATTTACCATGTTAATAGGAAAACCTTGGATTGACAGAGATCAAGCTAGACGAAAGAAAGAAGAATAAGTCTTGGAGCAGAAGAACCATGAGTTAAAAGATTTCATGACTAGAAGGATCACACACTTGATCGAAGATCAGGAGAACATATCAAATCTATTTAACACTAGAAACCCAGATGTCAAAGCTATAAGAACATTAGAAGACTCATAGGAGACTGAAGTACCTATCTCAGATAAAGAAGAGGTGTTACCCCTGAGTCCTAGGAGAGAATATCAACAACGCGATGTAACTAAGACCACAAAAGATAAGAATTAGAATGGAAAACAAACTACCGAGACGAAGCTCACTAGGAAGAAGGCAAGAAATAAAAGTAAGAAGAAATCTAAGTTGCAGAAGGTTACAGAGGGAACTTCACAGACATAAAATTTGCAAAATTGGAGCTTCACCGAGATATCAGAATGACACATGGCACTTCACCATGGTGAAGCAATATAGTCATTGGGGGTATTATAACCATTTGATCGACGCTCTGAATGGGCAGAAAGTCAGTAATGGTTCGTCATCAGATCATTAGACCACACCATAATGGATTGAACAAGAGTTAATGGAGGCTCATAACCATTGCAAGTGAATCATTGTCAAGTTACCTATTTATATCATATCGCCATACACTGAGAACACTTTTGCTAACTGAGAATTTTAATCCCATAGACTATGTTGCTATTGTATACAGTGATCATTGTGCTCTTGCTAATTATTATAGTGTAGTATCTAAGCTAACTTGATCCGATATTATTAATCTTGAGCACGGATGTTCGATGAGCTCACCGTAGTTGAAGAATCAGTAATAGAAGTACTCCTCAACTTGATGAATGAGAGAGTCATGTCATTGTATGAAGGTATCCAGGCTTCATCTACAAGAGCCGTGCAAGCATCTCCGTCCATTGCTCGAGCCAGACCATCGCGACCAGCAGATGAAAAGTGAACTAAGAACAGAGACGATATCGCGAATGCCAAGCTGATTCCTAGTATTTTACCTACCTATCTACCACCCCTGAGCGACGCAATCAATCGAGACAGTGTGCCCAGAGAGTTTGAGTACGCTTTGGTCATTGCATACCTCCAAAAAGGGATACGCGCAGTGCATGTAGACCAAGATAAGATCGCAGCGTTGAAGTTTAGCGACTTCAACCTCGGGGATAGGAAGGTATATAACATGCTCTCCCCACATAAGTATCTGACCAGGACCAAAGGAAATAACTCGAATATCATTCCACAGTCATGAACCATGAACCTCGTGCAATCCACATTGCTCAATGTCATGAAGATTCCTCACTTCGGAAGACACCAAGAAGTGAACACATGCGTCAAACTACTATTGTCCTGCTACCATGGAGGATATTTATGGTTAAATATATGTATCATAGTGGATCTGAAATTGATCAATCGGATCATAGAGATAAGCATGCAAGGCCCTAACCCACAAGATTTCTACCCTGGAAAATCCATGGATCGCGCTCTTGCATAGAAGATTAAAGACACCTATGGAGATGTTGAGAAGGGAACATGAGGTTATAAGGTAGCCTCTATCCAGAGTGGTGCAGTGCACCTTGCCTGTCAATTGATTGGAGGAAAGTTAGTTCACAAGAGCCGACCCACCCAAGTGACTGGATTTGTAGTCGACCTCGCATGGAAGTGCATAGAGGGCTTACAAATGAATTGGGTGAAGTACCTTGTGAACCAGTTGGAACTGGATTGCAAGGAAGTGCAAGATCAGGGATACAGATTCCACTTTAGCTGGCTTATTATATTGATCGCATTCATCGCATGGGATATGTCGGAAGGTGCAACCTTCCAGGACATCGAGCTCTTTGAACCTCTGGTCATGAAGTTCAATACACTATGGTACTCTAGCGACATGAACAAGCAATGGAAGTCAAATGCCGTGTTCCACACATATTACAACCAGTTGAAGACAACAATCTAGTCTGAGCCACGTATAGCCATGAACACTCTCCACCGTTTCATACCTTTAATGAAATTCAGTGCAAACTGCCATTTCATCTATATCACAGCGTGAGCTGACGAACACAAGGAACAACTGAAATCTTACTACAAGATGACGGAGGAGGACTTGGAGGAGATCACCAAGGAATGGTCAGTGGACCTCCTCATTCCAGTAGACCCTGTTGAGATGTCTGACTCAAATAGTCCAGAAGCAGCGTATGATACACCTGGACCTAGCAAGATAAAGAAGACCGAAGAGGTCCATGACTTAGACAATGTATTCGTGAAGACTGCTTCCATCTCAGCAGAGAAAGGAGGAGATGGTGGAGAGATAGATGGAACAGAAGTTTAACAGAAGAAATGTGAGGTTACACCGCCTATAGACGAGGAGGACCCCTCGAAGAAAAGGAAGGTTTCCCCTCCAAAACCTTCTTCTAGGAAGAAATCAAAAGAATCTATGACTAAAATGCAGACCACCCTCACCTTAGATGACTTCGAATTCATCTTCGCAACACTGAATGATGCTTCGCTGGAGATATCAAGAAATCAGGAAGTTCAACATGAAGAGATATACATTCGGATCAAGGTTGAACTCCAAGGGATGCAATAAGAACTACAGTCCAGTCACACAGTTTCCACTGCGCCTCCACCATTGGGAACACCAGAACTGGAAGATGAGCCATCTCAACTCCACCAGATCACTAATACAGTTGAAGCTAACCTTCGATGAGCACAGGAGGAGAAAACGTAAGCCACCCATGATTTAGCACAATCACAAGAAGACATTCTAGAGAAGCACAGTACTGCAGAACGAGAGAAGCTTGCCCTCCAGGTAAAGTTCGATGAAGAAAAATCTCAGCTGCATAAAGAAAAGGAACAGTTTCTCACAGAGCAACTCGAAGTAAAGGAAAGGGTCACTAGAGCACTTCACTCTGTGACAATAGTCGAAGTAAAGGCTGAAGAGAGAGTTCCATAGCAGGTGGAACAACTCGAAGACGTAATTCAACAATTAAAGCAACGCATAATAGACTTGGAACTCTGCATTGTGCCCAAGACCCCTCAAGATGTAAGAGACCAAAGGGAAGCAATTGCCCGCAACATAGTTGACAAACCAAAATCTCTTGCCTTGGAGTGTAAGCAGTTGAGTAACCGCAATGCTCAAACATATGAAAACCTCACTGAGAACCTAGAGTTACAGGCGCTGGAATCACAGCTCCAGGAAGAAAAGTAGCATGCAGACACACTACAAGCAAAACTGAAAGCTCTGTCAGTTGTAGACAGAATGAAGAGGTCTCATGAGCAACGGAAAACCCAACAAAAAATCCATATGATCCAGAGCAAAGTTATGGAAGTTAATCAATGGCTCCAACCTGTGCAAGATAAGGCATGTCAATTGTTTACAGAGGTTGAAAGCCGAGGAGCAGAGCTAGAACAGGTCGTTAACACAACAAAAAAATGCCTAGAAGGGTTAGTAAATGACGTAGTGATCCAAGAGTTCACTGAGCAAGAGGTCATTTCACAGAAGCAGGTCGTAGTAGCTCAAGCCAAGCTTGAGGCCTTCGAAGTAGAACTGATCAGACCAGAGTGATTCAGGATGAGTCACAGGTGAGTTTTGGGGGCCTGTTGGCCCTTGACCAAGTTTTGGCAGATTCTTGGTCATATTGACCTATGTTGGGACTTCGACAACCTGTCGAAGGAGGAGCACAAGACGAAGCGAAGATCAAGGGATATCGACCCACTTTTGGGTCCTTTTTGGGTTTTTGGAGATAATGTAACGGGATTAGGATGTCGGCCCATGGGTTTTACCCATGTTTAGGCCTATTTTGTAAAGTATAAATAAAAGGATAGATAATGTAGAAAGAGAACTAGTAGGCCAGTACGCTAAGTGCTAGTGTGGATTGTAAGGGTTTTGTGCATTCTATGTAAGACCTGTAGAGATGAGTGCAAGTCCTTGTGAGAGACTGTAGAAGGATTTGTGTTATAACACAAGGAAGAAGGATCTAGTGAGCTGAGAAGATCTTCTGTCCTGTCTGGAGTAAGGGTTTTGAGGCTCTATGCTTATAACCAATTGAATAAAGGCTATAAATAAGAAGAGTTGGTGGACGTAGCCCCAGGGTGGGGGTGAACCACGTAAATCCTGTGTTATGATGCTTTGTGCTTTGTCTTATGTGATTTACATGTTATTTGCTAAGTGCTTGGATGTATTTAGATAAATATACTTATGCTTTGTTCTTATTAGATGTGAGAATGTTAGATCTAATCTATATGGTTATATTTAGTGCCTAATCTACTCGATATGATCTATTTTCCTATGCTAAGTTCTTGAATACAGTAGATTAGTGTGAGTATTGTGAAGCTTTGTTCTATTAGCGAAGTGGATATTTCTTTCATATTGAGGAACTGATGGTGCTGAGTGCTTTATTAAGTGTTAGAATCACATATCTATGTCCTAGATAAGGTTGCAAACACCTGAGTCTTGCAACCACCCCTGCCTCTACCTCAGGTGAGACTTCATCTGCTTCGTAGGTGTTGCCGAAAGGGTCGGTAGTTAGGGATTTGTTGGTGCGTTGTTGTAGCGTTGAACCCTGGGTCTGCCCCAGTGCCAATAGGGACTCATCATAGGTAGAGTGAAGCTTGTGAGTTTGAGAAGTCTGGGGTCGAATTGTAGATCACATAATTTTTGGGTGCAATATGTATACCACGAAACATGGGGCATAAGAGTTCTATAACACCAACCCGGGAACCCACGGTCATAAAATTGGCTAAGTATGGAATGGAATGGTGGTCAATCATATTCCTGATGTGATGATATAGATGGATATGAGGATTTTTCAGTCCGCCAACTCGAGAACCCGCTATCATATAAATGCGACTAAGTATAGAACCAGAAAGGGATAATACATGGGAAGAAGAAAAGAGAAAAATGAGTAAGTATAGAAGAGGGAAAAGAAAGGGATAAAATAAATTTATCCCTCACACACAACAACACTTAATCTGATAATTATCAAGTGATAGAAACACATTAACTATGGGAAAAACATTCTTAGTTATGGAATATACTTGGAGCTCGAAAAACTCAGGTTCAAGTTTAAAGAGAATTTGTTTATATTTATTTCAATACTATTCATATTATTTTATTTTAATAGTATTTTTTTGGCCCAAAAGTAAACCATGTTCCAATTTGAAGGGTGTTTTCGGCTCAAAAATTTTGCTCAAACCCATAAGCAATAGACAAACTATATGACTTGACATTTTTATATGCAAGCATATTCTCAAATATGACAAGCTGTAATATATGAACAATATTAAATAGGGACATGCCGTCAACACCTTTGTATATAACAATGGGCTAGCACAATGGGCTAGCACAATGTTACATTCTTACTGTGATAATGCCTTAAAAAAACTAAAATAACCAACAATTCTTTCCAATTCAAGATCCACACAAAAACAATTTCAGATCCCATAATATTCACCTCTACCAATTCGATAATAGGGAGGTTGATTTGGTAGATCAAACTATCGGTCAGTTCAAGCGACTGGGGTGCACCTGGGGTGCCTGTGAGAAAAGATAATGCTTTGATGAAGATTTGTTTGTATTGCAACCTGTGACAGTAATTGTGTTCGTAAATCTTAGTTTAATCTATTTTAATGGGAGATGTCCTCGAGATTTTCGCTTATTAATGCTAATATTTTCAAACCTTTGTGGTGATTTGTCACTAATAAAAGAATAATTAATGTGCATTGGGAAGGGTGCGAAGGTGGCAGGGATGGACATGAGCGATAAATTCTTTGAAACTTTTGTGAACCCGGGAGTCTGTGAACCGACAAATCTGTGACAAAGGAGGTGAAGAATCGACTAAGTATGGAAAAGCGAGGTGGTCAGATGGACTCATCGTAGGTAGAATGAAGCTTTCGAGTTCAAGGAGTCCAAGGTCGAATTGTAGATCATAGAAGTTTTGGGTGAAATATGTATATCACAGAACATGGGGCATGAGAGTTCGATAATGCCAACCCAGTAACTCGTCGTCATAAAATTGGATAACTATGGAAAGGAACAATGGTCGGTCGGACTCGTGATGTGAGGATATAAATGGAGATGAGGATCTATCATTCTACCAATCTAGGAAAGTGGTTAGAAGTGGGTTATCCCTAAAATAAGGAAATTGGGTTAAAATGGTTAAAAGGTAACCCCTTGAGGAAGCTACATGAAAGTATAAATAAGAGGCACAACTCTCTCATTTCAATCACACTTGAGAATATTGAATATCTACAGATGACTGAGGCAACCAAAGGATATCTAAGCTGAATTTCAAAGGGAAGGTGAAGTAAAGAAGGCCGAAATTCAAGGGAGGATAAATTCTTTTGATGATGCTTTCTAAGGTATGTTATTTACAGGTCATCTCGCCATTTTCACAATAAAGTTTTTTATAGAATGATTCAGATTGTGAAATTGGGAGGCCATTGAGGAAAAATAACCAAGTAGCTATGTTACAAATTTCATCTTGCTGGTCATTGTATTTTTGGATTTACACTCTGTGGAAAATAGGGTTTGTGGCTAGTCCTGAAACTAGTCTAAAACATGTGTTTCGGGTAAAAATGTCATAACTTCTTCATAACAGATCCAAATTTAGTAAGACCAAATGTGTTGGTTAGAGTACAATCTATAGTATTCTGTGTAAAATTTTCATATCCATACAACAAATATTCCGTGTGGGGTATGCTCTACAATTTCACTCTCTAGAATAAGCCAAAATTCAACAAGGTATGCCATTTTTTCTATAACTCATTTTCTGAGAGGTTCCAAGTAGTGACACCTGGAGGAATTGTATAAAACACACTAAAGAACATTGTGTACTATTTTCAGATATTTATTCTTTACAGGTACTTAGTTATGATTATTTCAAGTTAGGGTTTTTGACTAGTCCAAAACTAGTCATGTGAGACTAAAGTAAAGTTTGATGAAAATGCTAGTCTCTTGTTGTTAAAGTTAAGGAAGGTCTGCATGTATGTTATCATATACACTATGTCTATTAGAAAGTTACAAATCAAATTTGGATGATGAAATTGATGAGGGATTTTAGTTGAGGTACATGTTGGGTACATGGTTGAGACATGTAGTTGATGAGTTGGAACATACATGAGGTGTATAGTTGATGATGTTGGTACATATTGATGAGTCATAGTTGATGAGTAGTTGATACATGATTGGTACATACTTAGTACATTGTTGGAGGCACTTGTTAGTAGTATTTTTGACACATGGTTTATGGATGATGTAACATACTTGTATTGGTATATTATTAGAAGCGCATATTGATCTTGGTGATGATTATGAGTTGTTGTGTTATGCTTGGTTGATGCACATATTTGAGAGTTGTCTTGGTGATTGATCTTG
>SNQJ01S0074450.1:0-10199 GCA_010110895.2 Picea sitchensis
CTTCAATTTGGTGATATTTCCAACCTAGTGACTTTCCAGACCCTGATATTCCCTTTGGGAATTAGGGGTATAGTTACATTAGTAATAGAAACAGATATCATTCATGCAATATAGAGAAGGTAAGGATACTCTTAATAGCATAATATATGGGGAAGGAGGTGAAGAAGAGAAGAATATGTGGGGAAGGAGACTCTTTTCCCAACTGATGTGACAGATGTCTAGCCTTGGTCAAAGTAGAAAGAGGTTGGTAAAAGGACTAATCAAGGTTGAAGGGAGAAAGAAGAGAAAAGAAGAAGGTATTGGGGATTGAGGCTTTCCTTTATCAAAGTGTAGGAGAAGGAAATTACACTCTCATTATTTTGATCAGTTCTAATAGTCCCTCTCTTTTTACCTCGGTAAGTGGGCTGTCTAGTCTCTTTTGTCCTATGATCGGTAGTTAGAGTAATAACACTGACTTCGTTATGCTTCCTAGTATTCATTCGAGGAAAGACTGACTTGATGAATTGTGTGTGACTTAGGAAATAATTCCATGGGCACAGACTCAAAAACCTAGCCATAGCTTCTCATCTCTTCACACTGCTATTCTCCATCTAGTAATGGGATTTAAGTGTATAACCATTGACAGAAGGCCCTTCTCAATCAATCTATCCAAAGACAGTAAGGAAATACCTAATGGGAAGGATTCATAGTATGATGAAATGCCCTGAATGTCCAATTACTCTAGCTATGAAAGAACTTCCTGTATGGAGGAAAACACTTAAACAAGCGAGGCAAGCTACTAAGTGAATGATGGAGTTATGTCTACTATCAATCAATAAATGCACTACTTTTTTTAGAAAACACTTTTCCCACTCAAGATTGACTAGCTTTTACAAGGGAGGAAAGAAGATTTTACAACGGAGAAAACAAGAAGATCTATCTTTGACAAAAGAGGAAAGGATTTCAGACCTTGATCAGAGGAGAAGGCGATAGGGGCTACTGATAACAAGCATTAACCGTGCAGATTGGAAAGGCTAGATTCTCACCCACGTACGATCGCTGGCTTTGCCCAAGTCTAGAGGAGGATTTTCTCAATCTCAATCAAAATCTCCCTATAGTCTATGTGGTGTTATGTGTGGGTGCCCTTCCCAGTTCAAAAGAAATATCCCTATAGTCAGAGCCCTCTTTATTTTACGATACGCTACAAGTGGTAATTAGCTACTTCTAGCTTGAGGAGAGCGTTGTTTTTTTATCCCATCAACCTATTTATTGAAGATAGTTCCCAAGGCGGAATATACTCTAGTGGCCTATCAGAAATAAATCCTAAAGGGCAAAGACCCTGAGATAGGTCAAGACGCTAACGCCGAGGAGCCATAAGGGTGATCCATCTAGCTAAGGCTAGCCTGGTAAATACAAAAGTGATGAAAGGAAATTGAGGCTATGGCAGTTAATGGAAAGGTGGGCATGTCGTTGATCTGCTTGTTGTAGCTGGTACTGTTAAGAGGTTCTAATTAGTAGTACTTGTATTTTAGGAAAGATATGCCTCTCGTAGAAAGAGTTTTCTTTATGGGAGTCCATTTGAGTTAGGGGGAGTCCGTTTGAGTTAGGCGGAGTTCATTTTATTTGGGTAGGGATCTCTTTTTTACTTTTATTGTCCCCGATAACTTGAAAGATTGATCGAAAAACACCAAAAGAAGCAGTGACTGTAATGTACCCTTGTTCAATGATAGTAACCTTTGCCTTTGGAGAATGAGTGGGAGAATGACCAGTGACCAATGATCGTAACGTACCCTTGCCCCAATTACAATAACACCATTGCTCTAAGACCAACTAGCACTGATAGATGGAATTAGACCAATTGCTTGGGTTCGGTAACAACTTATCATTGACCAACTAGCTTAGGAACCGGCCCAATAACAACACGAGGCCCGGTTGACAGATGATAATCCCAACAACCAACTATCTCGGGAGGAGGACCAACCCAATAGCAACACGAGGTGTAGTTGACAACAAGGCACCGAAGAACTAGTGAAAGGGATGACCAATGCAATAATAACATGAGGGAGGACTTATCACCCCACGAACGAGCTCTAGAGGTCAGTATCCAACCCAAAAACTAGTAGGAGGTTCCGTTGAAAGATGATCAGTGCAACATCCTATTGTATAGGTTGATCGGCCCAGCCAACAAGTATGGCACTTGTATTCCTTCAGGGGATAACTGACACTCCCCTTTATATATAAGGGCACTTTTTTAATTTCTCTAAGAGAGCATCCAAGTTTAGGTGCTCAAAATGTTTCAATATGTTACTTTCCCTTAAGAAGTTGGCACTAGAGAACATATTTAAGAAACACAACATAATTATCTTGGTAATCATATTATTTAACAATATATGATAAAATCTATTATTTAACAAACAAATGGAATTCACTTGGAGAGAAGCAAAGGTAGGTAAGGTCTTGCTTTGGTCAACCCAGTAAGGTCTTGCCCAGTAAGGCCCTAAACCTTATAATTTGGAATTGAGGGGAAGAAATAAAACATATAGTGGGACTGGAAGGCTCTCCTTTCGGTCAATCAGGTAGGTATTGAGCGAAAGCTCACCCTTCTAGTTCTACCCTTCTAGCTCTGCTTGCTTGCTTTCATGCATGCTTATAAGATTGGGATCACAAAAGATTTCCTACTTTCTGTCTGTTTTAAGGAGTGAGTGACTTCTTTTCCCTTCCTTCTATCTTTTCTCTTCCCTTATCCAGGGTGGGGTATAACCTTTCTCTCAAATAAGGTCTTGATCTTACTAACACTATCAAGGCCAGTGAGACCTGACCTGAAAGGTATTAAGGGAATAGTCTAGTCTAGTAATAACAGGATAATAATGAATGATAGCAGACAGTAGTCGACAGGCCCATTACCTGAAGATGCACTGAAGGTTCCTGCCCTTGCCCCACGGTATCTTTAGGGTAATTGGGCGGGTAGGAAAACATTAGCAGCAAGAGGCAAACACATGTGAACACCCATTAATAGAATGCATGGTTGCTACTTCATACTGAGTCTCTCCCTATGAAGGAAGGAAGCCAACCCCCACCTATAAGGAGTGGTGGGTGAAAACCACACCAGCAACGGGCACCCATCAATTGTGGGGGACCTCTCATATGAACCCATCACCACTTCTATCACATGAAAAAAAAATTGTATGGGTAGGATCATAGATTCATTTGATCCAGTCGTTGATCTAGCAACACCAACAAGAACACCCACCAACAACACCAGCAAGATCATGCATATAAAAGATAGGGGCATAGGAGTAGAAGATCTAGTAGCATATCCAACAAAAGAAACTATGGCTTGACCTATCTATAGACCGAAAAACCCAAGGTATGGATATAGATAGATATAGATAGATCTAGTGCTTGCTATACGAATAAGAGAACAGTTATCTATAGTGTCATCTATAGATTCATTCTTTCTTTCGGATTGATGAAAAAAGATGAGATAGATTGATTCGAAAATGGATTAGTATAACTACTATCCATAGTTCCCTCTATAGCACCATCTAGAGATATTATTTCTCCGGCCTGTTGCTTGCCATTCACTTCTTCATCTCGGCCATTCAATTTGGAAAGTGACTATTCAATAACGGTGATGATAGCACCCCCTACTCAAAAAAGCAAATATCATTAATGAAAAGGAAAGATGGTCCAAGCATGATTTGGTGAGTGGGAAGAGAAAGCTTGTCAACCTATTTCCAAGCCCTCCTTCTTGCTCATTGGGATGCGTGGATGCTCGTCCAACAACTCTATACTTGGGTAGAGGCAGAACTCCCCCCTCAGCTTTCCCCTTCATTCCGACTTATCCCTTTCTTTGGTATTTCGTGCTTTCCAAGCCAAATAGAACTTCCTCTTAGAAGAAACCGAACACCCTCACTATTGAGAGAAAGCAAGACCTGCGATTGATCTCTTTATTCCTCTCTAAACCCTTATTAATTGGCATTCAGTCTCTCAGAAATGACCACTTATTATCGTGTGCAATAGATCATGATTGATGCCCCCCATTGTATCAATGATTTTTGGTTGGACCCATAGAGAAATTCGTCATTTAAGATTCCGCCAAAATTGTTGAATGGCATAGCGAGAAGGGGGTGGGTGTTTAAATAATAATAATGATCTCCAAAAGAATGAATTTCCATATTAGATGGAAATGCCTAGCTTATGAATCGAAAGGAGTCGTGTTTTTATAAATAAATGGGTTGCATTTATTAGGCATCACTATCCATAAACCTTACCCTTCCTCGCAAGCAAGCAATTTGGCCTCTGCTTCTCCACTTTCATCTCAATCCCCTCTCTGTATATATAGAAAAGGGTGGGCCTCTCACTTATACAAAGGAATGGGGAGTGATTCAGAAATAGGAGCACCCTCCCCGTGTAAATTATTCACTGTGGCTCCCTCCCTTAGCCCATGCTTTTGAACGAAGTGTAGTGACACCAATCTATAGATCCATATACATACCCCTGACTTTACCCATGTTTGTATAAACAAGAGCCTCCCCATTATGTTGGTTCTTGATAACTACCCAATCCTTCTTTTATTCGAATAACTCTCCCTGATTGGAATTGAGCAGTCGTGATCCAAGGATTAGAGAAGATTAGCGAGCATTATCAAATTCCTGACTAGATGAAAATTTCTTTATTTTCAGGTGATATGAGAGCATCGTTTCCCTCATATTATCTACGTATTAACATCCCGACATAAATAGAAGATTTGTGTTTCAATACAGTGTCTTTAGTTGGGCCATTCGGATTTAGAGTCTACTCCCCAGCCGGATCAAACTTCCCAAACACCAGAAAATAGAGAAATGCTTGATGCTACTTCTCGAGTATGGAAGTAAGTAAGTCATTACAGTGGAAAAAAAGTCCCTTTATCTAGAGAGAGGGATAATGGTCGTGCCTCATAGTGAGAAACAAATGGATATCGCACCCACTCATGAGAAGAGTTTATTCAACTACTATGTAGATAAACATAATGAGTTAGCGAGTGCCTCATACTCCGCAACATTGTTG
Organism: Picea sitchensis; assembly: GCA_010110895.2. NCBI lineage: Eukaryota > Viridiplantae > Streptophyta > Pinopsida > Pinales > Pinaceae > Picea > Picea sitchensis. The sequence continues at coordinate 5,029 of SNQJ01S0074450.1, forward strand.
CTTCTGTTATATCGGAAAAGAATCTGCTCTTACTGAATAAGCCCACCCAAATCCATATTGGCTCTTACTGAAGAAGAAAACCGGTGTAGTCCATCTCCTGATTCACAGATCCCTCGTACTATGTATCACCCTAGGCACATTCTTCTTACCAGATCTAGGTTAGGAAAAGGTTGAACTCCCCTTTGACTCGTCAGCTACAAGTTTCCTATTTTCCCTCTCATTCCTAGAAATAAATTTGGTCGCACCCCTTAATTATAAAGGAGAAAGGGCGAATAAATGAGCTAAAGTGATTTGTGTTGATAAAATTTGTTGCAAAAGGTGGGTGTACATGATCTCGACAAGAAAACTATTGGTCGAGTGCCTGGCCATATATCATAAAGTTATTCCAAAAACTCTATCCCATCATGCCCTCTTACTTGCACAAATACAACCCAAAGAACCTGAAGAAATAATAGTGATTTGATCTATGGAAAAGGTAGCATCTTTTGACATGCCAAATATAGGGGTAATGGTTTCTGCAGAAAAAGAAGCTTGAAGTTAGTTCCAACGTGGGAAATGTTCAAGTGAAGAAAGTGATTGAAACGAGAACAGAGATATCAACCAACTAGAGTAGAGCAACTGCGACATTGCATTTTTTTTCTATCGATCCGCATGTTGCTATGCGCTATTTGTAGGGAAATAAACCAACCAATTCAAAAACCACATGTTTCTCTCATCTCGCATGTCTTATAAGGTTTTTCTTGTAAGGAGAATGTAGAATGTCTACTTAAGGACCTCTCCCTATGATTCATTCACTCTCTAGTTACTTTCTTATCATTACTCATTCTTAGTCAGGCATACAATTGAGATACTTCCTTGGCTTGGGACTTGGTATTTTTCTCTGGGGATCATCAGTCCAAGGAGAACTGATACTTACCCTATAAGAATTACTTAAAAGCCTTGATATATTTGTAAGTCAGAGGTTTTTCTTTCTATGGAGTTTCACTCTTTACCTAGTTGCAGTACTCCACCCTTATACTTTCATTCAACATGGTTTTCCTGGGCTTTATATTAGTCAAAAAAAACTCACCTACCTTTAAGAAGGGAACACACCTACAAAACCTACCTAACTGGACCTTACTGAACCTTATCTCCCACTAGACCATATTCAAACAATTATGTCCACCTGAACACGACCTCACACCTACCTTTACCTAGCCCCGACCTAGACTTATAGACCTCTTGAACCTCAACTAGGGAACTCACAGCTCGAACCCTTAGATTATTTCTCTATGACAAGAAGCAACAAGCAGGAGCCGAGGAGGACCGGGGAGACCACATCATATTTGCAATTTTAATACATCATTTCACCTTGAACTATGCCAACTTTTGAGACCTCGAACTAGCAAACTTGCAACTCGAACCCCAATACCTGTATGTAAATAAATGGAGCCTAGAACTAGACCACCTTGGAAACCCCGAAAACTAGGACATTGCATCATGCTTTTTTCAATATGAATTAGATAGGAACATTAGGTAGAATTAGCATATTACATCATTCAATCATTGCATCATAAATAAGAGCCCTCGTTGATCGGGATTTCCCACCTTGCTTTTGACTCTCATAATTACCTAGATCAATTAGGGAGGATGGCTCGTCCTAATAAGTGGGGTGAGGAGATGGTTCACCTGACAATGGAAGGTTATGAAGGATGGATCGCTAAACAAAGGGGAAATTGCTCGCCTGACATAAGGAGGGCAAGGAGTGTGAGGAAGGATGCATAATGGTTTTTACTATATGAATTATTGATGCAGGAGCATCGTAGAAAGCCAAAGCACGTGCCTAGTCAAAGGAACAATTGAACGTGCGAATGCAAAAAGGACACATTTTTGTGAAATCATTTTGAATTTTGAAATCTGAAGCATTAATGTAATAGCTAGGAGAAGTGTACTTACATTTATGTCTTGGAGATATGAACAGATCTGGAGAAATTATTCTCATCTGCTGGATGTAATAGGCATTTAAGTATGTTAATGTAAAGTAGCTAGATATGAATGTTATATTAGACAGTTTAGAAACATAGGAGGGAAAATGGATATAGACACCCTCACCCTTGTATCATTGTAATTTTTGGGATGATCATTCAGATTTCATAAGCTGTAGAGCTGTAGCAGAGAGTTGTAGAGAAGAACCCATGTACAGGAGCACTTGAGTTAATATATGAAGCTTTGACTCAACTTTCATGGTGTTATGATGCTTACTATTTACATTTGTTGAATGGTATGTTTACAGTCGATTTGTTTCTCTGTTATGCATTTATTTCAATGTTGTACTATGTGTGATTTCATGTTGAATGTATGAAGTCTGAAAGAGGAGAGGAATGAGTTTCAATTGTTTATCTTCCTAAGAATTCTTGCAAGGAGCGCAGTGAACGTCCGCAAAGTGTGCGTTGACGAGGGTATGAGTTTCATCTCAGAAAGATCAGGAGAGATACCGTTGTTCTCATACCAGCTGAAGTGCAGGTGAAGCACAGAGTCGTGCAAGGTGTGCGCAAGATGGTTGGAGCCTTAGAACTTATCAACTAAGGGGAAGATTGAGAGGACCACTATTGCAAAGAGTGCATAGGGTTGGAGACTCAAATAACCAGAGGTTATTTGAATATTTGATGCAAGGAGTACGAGCAGGGATCCTTTTGGGAAGCTTGAGTTTACAAGTGAAAGATCAGGAAGGATAACACCTTTGAAGTGCTCAAAGGGAGACAGAGATCAAAATCATCTCATAGAATTCAATTTCAGGAGATAGAACACCGAGTCATTTGGGAAGAAATCATTGAGGAGTGCATCTGGTGGTCATAATTCTTCATGGAGAACTCGTGAAACCACGAGGACCGTAGGATCCAGAGGAGCTGTAAGGTGGTTAGGAGTTGAATGAATCCTCCACCCGGACATCAAGAGTCAACGTGAACTATTTATTGTGGTCAGTTTGAGCTGACAGATCATTTCGGGGATTCGATATTCGTAAGTTTGGAGTGCAGGCCAAAATATTTGGTCACTCTAATACCCGAATCGTGAAAGGGATTTTCAGGTGTGAAATTTTGGCATTTCGGTATTTCGGGGTTCGACATCTCGAAAAATCCGATGACAAGGAGTGGGGGCCCTTTGCATTGAAAAACCCAAAGTCACAAAACATGACGTGTCTTTGGAGTGGAATTTGGTCATTTCGACTTTCTGGGGTTTGGGAAGTAGAGGAGGCAGTGACTTTGGAATCGAGAGTTTTAAACTCTTGGTTCACGAAATCCCAAAGAGAGAAAGGAAAAATTCCCGAAAAGGTTGAGGGACAATAGCCATTGGGTACCAATCGAGTTTTGGGACTCAAGAAGTGGAGTTGCATGGTCAACACAACTCCCGAAATCTCAAAGAGAGAAACGCTGAAAGGTGGGTCCCAAGTATCAGTCAGAGGAAATGTATGGCGGAAGTCAAAGGAGGGGTCAAGCTTCAGAGAAAATTCTGAAAGGCCATCGATCTCACATTCCTTGGGGCGTTGAGCCCATTTTGGCATTCTGACATTTCGTAGTTCAGGGAATCATAAGGGAAGAGGAACGACTGTTGGTTGTTCACTCAAAGTCTCGAAAGCCGAAACTAGTGGGTAACAGGTGGCATGTGCTCGTCGCATTGGAGCGGTAAACCTTCATTGATGTTTCACATTTCGGCATTTTCCAAGAGCTGTGGAAATAAATCGGGACTCTCCAACTCCCAAAACCCAAAGTCCTTTGTGGCTTAAACAAAGGGTTGGATTAACCCTTGGCGTGTTTTTTAGTGAAGATCCTGTGCGGATCTCGGCCCAAGGGTAGGGGGTCTGCATCAAGTGGTATCAGAGCACATAACAAATTCTTTGTTTTTTGTAGCAGAGAGAAAAGAGAAAATTTTCCAGCCATGCCACTGAGAAGAAGAGATAGGCCAATTCCTGATCCAGCAGTGGAAAGAGAAATGTGTGAGTTACATGCCAGACTTGATGCTATGGAGACAATAGAGAGGCGCACAGTCGACATTGGGGATATCAGCGAAGCTGAAAGTGAAAATGAAGCTGGAAACGAAGGAGAAGAAGTTGCAGTCGAAGATGCTGCAGACGAATTCCTATTCAGGGTTATTGCAAGGATAGGTTCCAGAGCAAAAATGGACATTCCCACGTATGAGGGAAACTTGGATGTTGAAGAAATTATGGACTAGATTAGAGCTCTAGATAAATACTTTGACTATGAGGATGTCGAGGAAGATAAGAAAGTTAAACATGCCATTACTAGACTTAAAGGGCATGTAGCACTACGGTGGGATGAACTACAGGCTGATAGACACTGCAAGGACAAGCAGAAAATCAAAAGCTGGGATAGAATGGTTGCAAAGATGAAAGCCAAATTTATACCCAGGGATTATCAAATCACTTTGTTTTGGAGGATGCAGAATTTGAGACAGAAGTTGATGTCAGTGAAAGAATACATTGAAGAATTCTACAGGATAAACATCAGGGTAGGTCATCGGGAAAGCGATGATGAAAAGATTGTCAGGTACATGAATGGTCTACGATATGACATTCAAGATGAGATGAGCATGATGACCATTCGAAATGTGGAAGATGCTTATCAGATAGCTCTGAAAGCTGAAGAGAAGCTGAGCCGAAAGCAAGGTCAAAGAGGCTGAGGTAGAATTCAAGCAAGAGGCAAAACGATTTCCCAAGATAGAACTCAGAGAGCTAAAGAAGAGGGAAAGAAACCTCAAACTCAACCTGAGAGAGGATGAAGCTCACAGGGAAGGTAGTATGCTTATAGAAATACTTTTCCTCGAGCCAGAGGAAGAGGAGGAGGCAGAGGAGGTGAAGTGAAATGCTTCGTCTATGGAAAAATCAGACATAAATCCTATGGGTTTCCAGATAAGAAGAAATATGATGGTGAAACTCACATTTCCAAAGCTCAAGGATGAAATGTTGAGGCAAAAGATGCTAAGGGCAGAAGATCTTTAATGATGAGGAAAGTTCTCTTGAAGTCAGAGAAGGAAGCAGAGAACCCAGCCCAAAGAAATAGTTTGTTTCGAATTGCTTGCAAAACTAAGGATAGGGTATGCAAGGCCATAGTGGACAGTGGTAGCACAAACAATATCGTATCTACAGAGATGGTAGAAAAGCTGGAGCTAGAGACTGT